>ML792526.1:356375-384718 GCA_009831015.1 Picea engelmannii
ATCTTTAAAGAGTATTGCAGACAGCTTTCCAAACCTTGTGAAAAGTCTGTGACACGTGCTCTCAAGATCCGTGAGGCTCTACGCTGTGAGGATCGAGTTGCTCTCCCGACTGTGTGAAGAGGCTTACTGCTGAAGCTCTGATACCATGATAAATTGTGAAGGACAGAGAAATGCAGAGAGAAAAGAATAGTATATTCAAATGTATGAAGAAGTACAGAACATAACTGAAGAGGTTAAGCTATATCTTACAATGTAAGATGGTTGAGCTATATATGCTCAAACAAGACGAAAATAGAAAGTACAACTATCCAGTACAGCTGGCAGTGTACGATCATACTGTTGAGGGTACAATATATTTAACAAAGGCCACATAATTTTACATGGCTCGGACTAAGCTTTACCCTCCGTTTTATTTACTACTTCAAAATTATGTTTGTTTGTTATGCTTAAACAATTTAACAAGTGAAGAACCTCCATACACAGTAACAACGAATTATGCAAGTGGGCAGCGAAACCATCCTAACCCCCAAATTCTTAACACAAAACAATAGTGTGTCGAGCCTAGCTCGTGCCACACACAAAGAAAGTTTACAAAGGAGCTTACGCTCGATTTACAGAAATAACATGTGCAAAAACATAAAGACTGTTCTTCGACAAGAGACCCTACGCCCTTCCTTTCTTGCCTCGATCAAAAGTATGAAAAAAACTCATCTCCTTCATGCTTCATCTCTAAAATACGTGCTGCCTTTCTTTGCAATCTCCCTAAGGCAACACATGTCTCCCACCAGGGTTAACTTGGCCCCCTTGGGAGGGAGATCGCCCTCTCTACTAAGTTGCTTCCTCAGAACTCTCAACTCTGCAATTATGAAGAATGTGTGTCACTTATTTCCAATCTCCAACTTTCGTCCTTGGTTTATATGGGAACCCAACACTCCAACCGGCACGCCCCTTGCTTTGGAGCGGACGTAAGCTTTCATGTTTTTCCACTTAACTTCTGGGTCAACTTTTTCCTACTTGGGGTGCACATCCCTTGGGTGAGTCGGCTGACTCACTCAATCATGCCCTCTAATGAATTCTCCTTGTCATTTTTGTTTGGGAGCCCAAGTCGTTCCTTCACCGATTGTTTCACTAGCGCATGGCTAAGCCTCCATCGCACATCGCCTTGGTGTGTTGGCTTCTAGAGCTGGCCGAGCTATCCCATATTCACATTTCCTTCTATTCAGTTCATCCATGCAACTTCTCTTCCAAAGCGTCCAACCAAACCCCTTAGCCTATCTACCTCTTTTGTGTAGCACCCATTGCTTCCTTCAATGGAGTTCCCACCTTCTTCCCACGTTTCCATCAAGTCCCCATATTAACTTTTGTTGCAAGAAACTTTTGTGAAGTCAATCCTTGGCATGGAGCACACCCATGGAACTCCAACTCTATCATATAAGAAGACTTTCATCTCCATAAATCGAATCGAGCGCTTTGTATTTTATGAATCGTCCATATTGGACTGTGATGGATGGGTGTGCACTTAGGCTAGATGCCCCAAGCCTTACATCCTCCCCCACTCCAAGTTGTTGTTTTCCCAACAACATCCACAAAAATCAACTCATGCCTCCATCATTGTTGCTAGAAACCCCAAGTTTCGTGTCAAAACTAAAACCCCAAATTATGCCTTAGTGGAAGCTTCATGTTTCCTGTGAGGTGGAAACCTCAACTTCCCACAATACCTATGATCAATTTGTGATATAATGCAACCATCCACACTTCCTAAATTTATGGTGTGACTAACCTTCCTCTCCTCAACTTTTTTTGTAATGTAGTCCAAGCTTCCTTAATTGCCATGATGATCGCTCTCTGCTCCATTGTGATTACAACCATTGTCGCAACCTCAATCAAAACTGAAAAATGTCTAAGTGTTGACATATCATGTTGAACTGTTGCACCCATACTCCAACTACTTTCTTCATGCATCCATGCATTTTTGTATCTAACCATGTTTTAGACAAGTTAGGTGATCAATCAAAATTCATGCGCAATCCATGATCGTAGCTCGACACAAATGAACATAAATGTTTCTACCCATATGTCCACCATATTCTCCAACCCAAAAAACACCAAAGTAATTTTGCACTTGCCTCCCTATTGTTTTCTTTGTTCAACTCCATCAAGAAGTTCCTTTGCAATGTCTAAGCATCAAGTACATCTGGAGTCTGACCCCTTCACTATCTCATTGTGCACTAGTTATCACAAGTGACAAATAAGTTGGATGGCTAGTCCAACCATCTTCACTTGCATGATGGCACACCTCCATGTCAAAAGTAATCTTCTCCATCCAAAAATCGAATTTTCCACACAACATCTCTCGAAGGAAAACTCTCTTGTCCTGTTGCATTGCAATGTCACTAAAAAAAAAATTCTTCTTCTAACTTTTTAACTTCATCATCCACTCTCGCTGCAAAAGTTGTTGTAACTTCCTCCCATCATTGCACCCAATTAATCTCACATCTAATATATTTTAAAAGTCAAGGAAGTCACTGCATTTATACCACCCATGTGATCGATCAAATTCACTCTCTTCACTTATCCTACAAACTGTAGGATCCCTGGGAGTGACTCATCGATGCTCGAACTATCACCTCCATGGCACCATGGTTTGCTGAAAAGTCTTCCCAAGTCAAGTGTGAGCTTGGTTTCCTTAGTCAATATCTCTTATTATTCGCCACTTGTCTATGAAATGCCCCAAGTGCATAAGTCTTTCACGTCCAACATCGTCACCATATTACTTATGTGTTCAAGTTGTGTCTCAACGTGTTTTTGTGGTCCTCATATCTATATAATTCAACAACTACCTCCATAGGTGTCCCAACATATTTTCCAAAGTGCTCCAAGGTAATTGATTCATCACCACTCCCATTCATCTCTTCGAACGAATTGAGTCCCCAAGTTGTTTCCTCCTTTGAGCTTATGTTTCGACACTCAAGTCATGAAATGACAACTTTATGAAAATGGCTAAGGAACCCATCCCTCAAATTCACCTCGTCCAATCTCTCAAACATAACACACATCTCATTGTTTCTTCGTCACAGTGACCCCTTCACTGCACTTCATAAAGGAGTTAGACAACAATCAAAATCATCTCCATATCTGTAACCAAATTTTCTTAAGCCTACTTCTTGAACTCAACCATGTAGGTCGTCCCAAATCCTCATCTGCATCTTCCCCCATGAGGACACTCTAAACTTCTCTGTGACTCCAATGAAGGTCAAAACACTTGGAACTCCCCTGACTATGCGGTGGAAACATGTCATGCTTATTAGTGAAGACTTCCCATCTCCTTTGATAGGACCCAACAAAAAAATCCATATTAGGCTAAGAACTTGAAACAATCATACTCATTCACAACATATTCAACAACCTCATCATTGAAGTCATCAAACTTTCACAAATTTGCAACTCGTCCCAAACGAGCAAGTCCGATTACAAAACAAACCTTCTTTTTATGGCTTAAGAGCAAGTTCTTCCCCATCAAATTTTTGACTAACTCAAAAAACATGATGCGCCCAAGCCACAATGATCTCACCGAACTCCCAGTCCATGCCTCGATTTTCTTCTTCACTAAGGTGCCAATTTCCATGACACACTTCGTCAAATAAATTTGTTGTTGCAACCAAAGGTCTGCAACAACATGACCCAATGACTGTCAATAGCGAAGTAGATCATAGACATTTTTGGAAAGGTGCCTCCAAACTGTTTACGTGGAGTTTCAACTCGATTCTATGATTTGAAAAACTTCATATAAGTCACCTTCTCCATGCCACCAACCGAACTTGTCTTCGTTTCCTGTCATCTTCACACCCTAAATGATTCTGCACCAGGACACCATGCACATACACCCTAATTTTTGAATCATTTTTTGTTAACCAAATCGTGCAACTATGAAAAGAGTCACTTAGTTCAGAGGTTGTGATCATTTTCCACAACTCAACTGACTGAACTAATGTTCTTGGTAGCACTTGAAACGAAGTTGTCATGGTGAAAATATGTTCAGTTGATTTTCCCATGACCCAAAATTTATTCTGATATCTCAAGTCACAATGGTGACAAGCCAAACATATCATCCATTAAACCAACTTCTATAGTTTTCTCTAATGTCCACTCTGATACCACCTGTCAGGGTGTTGGCGAAAATTTTGTTGGATGGAAGAATCATCCAACGTTCCCACACATCATAGGGCTCAACTCAGTGGTAAGGCCACACCATTTTACTTTGCCTCGACTACACCTTACTCTCTATTTCGTTTATTATTTCATATTTATGTTTGTTTCTTATACTTAGACAATTCAACATGTAAAGAACATCCATGAGCAGTAACAAAAAAACATTCAAGTGGGTGGACAAACCAACCTAACACCCAAATTCTTAATACAAAACGATAGTGTGTCAAGCCTAACTCGTGCCACACACAATGAATTTTTACAATGGAGATTCCACTTAGTTTACACAAATATTCTTCTTTGGCGAGTCACTAGATGCCCTTCCTCTGTTGCCTCAATCAAAAGTATGAACACAACTCACCTATTTTATGCTTCACCTCTGAAATGCCTATTGCCTTTGCCTTAGAATGGTGTGACCTACAACATGCATCTTCACCACCATAGTTTGTTCATCCACTAGATACCTTTGCTTCAAGAAATACTTTCCCCATTCTATTCTTTGTAGTCTCCCAAAGGTAGCGCAAGTCACCCATGAGGGTCGACTTGGCCCCTTTTGCGGGAGGGAGTCCTCTCTACTAAGTCGCTACCTCAAAACTCCCAAATCTACAATTATGAAGAATGTGTGTCACGTCTTGCCAATCTCCAACTTTTCTCCTTTACTTATCTGGGCACCCAACTCTTTAACTAGCGTGCCAATTGCCTTGGAGTGGACGCTTGTCCACTTAAATTCTAGGGTAAATTTTGCGTTACTCAGTCAAGTGCGCCCACTCATCAAGAAAAACTCATCATTTTCGTTTGAGTGCCAAGTCGTGCCTTGACCAATCTTTTCACCAGCGCATTGTTAAGTGTCTGTCGCACATCCCCTTTAAGTGCGGAGCACCAAAGGTGACCAAGCTCACCCGTCTTAAGCTTTCCTTCTATTCGGTCGATCTGGGCACCTTTTCTTTTCTGTCAAAGTGTCCAACAGACGCCCTTAGCCGACCTGCCTCTTTGGTGGAGCGCCAACCTTCTTTCCCATGTTTCCATCAAGTCCTCGTCTTAAATTTTGTGGCAAGAACTTTTGTGGCAAGAAAACTTCAGTGAAGTCGATCCTTGGCATGAAGCCCACCCAAGGAACCCCAACTCCAATTCCATCGTACAAGAAGATTTTTGCCTCCATAAACCGAACCCATAACTCTCTTTCCTGAATCGTCCGTCTTGGACTGCGGTGTAAGGGAGCGCACTTGGGTTAGACGACCCAAGACAAACCAAGCATTACAAGACCCCTAAGCATTACAAGACCCCTGTTGTTTTCTTGGCCATGTTATTGTTATTGTTAGTTGTTTGTAGTTTTTGAAGGAATTATTCAGCATCTATATACATATATATATATTACTCTAGATGAGAATATGCATGGGCTTATTGGTGTTATGAGAGTGTTAACATTGATGGAAAACCTACTTGAACAAACCATCGTATGAGACTGCACTAATAAGTGATTAAACCAGGCCTACGGGTTGTATTTAGATGAAGAGAATTGATAATGCCACATGAAGGCAGGCTACGTTTTCTAAGTAAAGAAATGGAAATGTTGGAGAAGGCTTACGAGCTCTCGGTTCTCTGCGATGCTGTAGTGGGACTCATGAATATTGATGCTCCGGAATCTCTATGAATTTGCCAGTTATGGGTATCTATTGTTGTCTATTTTTGGTATTTGATAGACTGCTTTTGTTGTGTAGGTGTTTGATTTCTCTCCATATATTTTAAAATATCCACTGGTTGGTTGATTAATTAGGAACAAAAAATAACGTTATTCAAGTGAAACTGGTAACAAGCTAGTTAGAAGCCAATTATAAATTCTCAATGACAGTGTCTCTTATGAAATGGCTTGTTCAAAATCTCAAGTGATTATCCCATAGTCACGACCCGCGAGGACAAACATGTTAGCAATCAATTAAAAAAACAGTCAACCCGATAGTTGATAGAGATAAGCATGCAGTAAATGCATCTACTGCACTTACTTGTGTAATTTTTTGGAAACTTCTGGAAGAAGTAATTCTAACCATTGATAATGAAACTAATCAACAATGCAACTCACCATTGTATAAATACCCATTCCTATAATACTATATAAAATTTATTGTGTTTAACTATGCGTGTATTTAACTATGCAACTCATCTCACCATTGTATAAATAGCCCCATTCCTGTAATGCTATATAAAATTTATTGTGTGTTCATCTATGCGTGTATTTAATTATGCAACTCATCTCATCATTGTATAAATACCCATTTCTGTAATGCTATATAAAATTTATTGTGTTCATCTATGCATGCGCTTAACTATGTTTTCTCTTCTCTGATTTGGTATCAGAGCGAGGTGAGGGCCGTGAGGCATCCAAGCGTAAGCTCCTCTGTTTGTTGAGTGTTTTTCAAGCTTTGAAAGGTCGTGAGTGCCGTGTGAGGTGTTCTGACCTGTGTAAGAGAGATGTGAGCCAGAGAGGACCGTGAGACAGCTGAAATGTTGAGACACATTTTGATTCCCCGTCGTGAGTTGAGGAGGCTAGGTGATCCACACACACAAAGAATTTTTTTCTTTTGACCCGATTCCAGAACGAAAAACTCTGGTTCCATTGCTGAGAGGGCCAATCCAAGTTTTTTTGACCTGAGAAATAAGTCGTGGACGTGTAAAGGAAGTGTTGTATGTGGAAGGAAGGTTGCCATAACAGAGGAATTTTTCGCTCTGGGACCTGCATACTAATCCTTAGAGGAGTTTTATGGTAGAGAAAATCTGCGTAGTAAAGGATCCGTATGTAGAAAGTGATATAATATCTTCTTTTTTTTTTATGGCCTAGTTGTTTTGGGTTTGATTTGAGTAAAAGTTGAATTCTTCTTTTATGGTTGTGGTAATTTTGGAAGACTTAAGTAATTTTGTTTTATGATGGTGGTAACTTTGTTGTTGGATTTGAGTGGAAAGTGATTTTGGGTGAATTGAGTGGAAAGTTAATTTTAACCTATCATATTGAAGAATATAATTTAAGAGTTGAAAAAAAGGGTGACATGAAAAAAATGGTGACGGTGTGTTAGCCTAAAAAGTATTTATTTGTGAGGGTTCAACATGTTTATGTTGTGAAGATGAGATGTTATATAAATATTGTGATTGGTGTCACAATTTGAATTATTGATTAGTATATATTTTTTTCATTGGGTTTTAAAGATTGGATCATTTTGAAAAGATTTTAGTGTTTTTAAAGATGACAAATATCATGGAGGATTCACATATAAATAAATCAAATAAGTTAGATGGGGAAAACTATGTCAATTGGAAGTTTAAGTTGCAGATGTTGATGGAAGGATATGATGATTGGTTGATCGCATGTGGAGATGAAACAAAACTAGTTTCTTTGGAAGCCTCAGTTTAGGATTGGGAGCGACGAGAGACTAAAGAGAAGGTGCTCTTGAGTATTTCTGTCGAGGACAATATCATACCACACATTATGGAATGCAAAACATCTCATGAAACTTGAGAGACACTTAAAGGTTTGTATGAGACGACAAACAAAAACCGTATATTATTTTTGAAGAGTAATCTTCTTTCAATTAAGATGGAGGAGAATGAAAATATCAGTAACTTCCTTTCTAGAATCAAAGAGTTGAAAAATAAGCTAGGAGATATTGGTGAGAATATTTCTAGTACTGGCCTGGTCATTATCACATTAAATGGCATGTTGGATGAATATCAAATGTTCAAGATAGGGAAAATGACCCTACTTTTGATGAATTAAAAGGTATTCTTCTGCAAGAGGAGGAGATCAGAAAGAATCTCAATATAATATCCCATAATTCATATCTAGCATTGGTGGCGAAAGGGAAACAACCCCACAAAGGAAATCCATGGAGGATAAATAAATAAGGCAAGCCACATACAAAACTAGATAATGGCATGGCGCCACCAATCACAAACACAAATGTGAAGAAGAATGAAGGATGCTTCTACTGTGGTAAGTTTGGACATTATTCTAAAGACTGTAGGAGGAGGAAGTTTAATTAGTCCAAATATAACAAACATTCAGGAAATTTTGTTGATAAAGATGCAAGAGTATGTGATGATTTCAAAAATATCAAGTTGTTTGTTTTTTATGTTTCTTTATCAACAGAAACGGATGATTCTAATGTGTGGTTTATTGATTCTAGTGCTTCAATTCATATGTCATGTAATAGGAATTGGTTTGATACATATCATGAAAAAATTAATGATGTTAATAAGATCTATCTAGGAGATGATAGGTCACATGAAATTAAATGGTATGGAGATGTATCTGTGACTTTACTTACTGGTGAGGTGAAACAATTTCATAATGTAATGTATGCTAGACATAAAAAAGAATTAAATTTATGTATCCACCATTTCAGATCAAGATCTAAAATAGCCACAATGTGTGGTGAAGTACATACAAGATCACTACAAAATCATTGCAATAGAATCTAGAGTTGGAGGACTATATAAGCTTGATGTTACAAAGGGGGATCATCAAGCGTTGGCATCCACAACTATGTCAATGGAAGAGTTATGGCATCAAACGTATGGACGCCTAAACCATAATGATCTTATGATGCTTTAGAAGAAAGAAATGGTAGAAGGTCTTCCAATGATTAAGAGTGAACATGTTGAATGTGAATGATGTGCATTAGGAAAACAACATAGAGAAGAGTTTCCTAGGAATATAGATAAAACAAAGAGAGAAATTATTGAACTAGTGCCTAGTGCACACTGATGTTTGTGGACCCATGCAAAATAGTTATCTTGGAGGAACATATTATTTTATTATCTTTATTGATGATAGAACTAGATACACTTGGTTCTATTTTATGAGAAAGAAAAATGATATCTTTGAATAATTTAAAGAATTCAAGAATATGGTTGAAAAAAAATAGGAAGAAGCATCAAGATTCTCAAGCCAGATCAAGGAGGGGAGTATACATAAGGGGCATTCATCAGGTATTTAAAAAATAATGGGATTTAACAGTGGTTTACAGTGCCACATACTCCTCAGCAAAATGGAGTAGCAGAGAGGAAAAACAGAGCCTTGGTTGAATGTGCTTGCAGTATGATAAAAGTTAAAAATATTTCGAATAGTTTTTGGGCTGAAGTAATAAGTATGTTGTATATCTAAAGAATATGAGTCCGACAAAAAATTTAGAGAAAAAAATACCTTTTGAAGTTTTTTATGGATGTAAACCAGAAGTGAGTCACTTGAGAATATTTGGAAGTAAAGCATTTTCTCACATTCCAAAAGACAATAGAAGAAAGCTTGATGCAAAGGAAATAAAATTCATATTTATTGGTTATTGTATATAATATATAGCCTATAAAATGTTTGATCCTAACAATCATAAGGTGTTTGCAAGTAGATATGTGTTGTTTCATGAAAATGAATATGAAGTACAAAAAACATATGGTTATGATGTATGGAATCTATGTAAAGAAAATGAGGAAAGTGCTAAAGAAGAAGAAGAAAGTCCAAGGAGAAGCTCGAAGCATCATAGATTCTACAAGTAGCCAGAGCACACCTAGAAAAGGTGAAGGAACTCCACAAAGAAGTGAAGAACTAAGGAGGACAACAAGACAATCTAAGACCCATGTCAGGTATAGAGACTATGGCTTAATAAATCAATCTATGAATGTGGTAGATCCTTTAAATTATGAGCAAGCTAAAGAACACAAAGAATGGATGGGTGCCATGAAGGAAGAATATTATCTATAATTAAAAATGAAACATGAGAATTGACATAACCACCCAAGAACAAAACCCTATAGGATCAAAATGGTTGTTCAAATATAAATTTAATGTTGATGGTAGTATAGACAAATACAAAGCTAGATTGGTTGCCAAAGGTTATTCACATAAAGAAGGGATAGATTATGAAGACACTTTTTCTCCTGTAGAAAAAATGAATACTATTAGATTAATGATTGTATTGGCTACCAAGTATAATTGGAACTTGCATAAGTTAGATGTCAACTCAACATTTTTGAAT
Organism: Picea engelmannii; assembly: GCA_009831015.1. Taxonomy (NCBI): domain Eukaryota; kingdom Viridiplantae; phylum Streptophyta; class Pinopsida; order Pinales; family Pinaceae; genus Picea; species Picea engelmannii. The sequence continues at coordinate 366,599 of ML792526.1, forward strand.
GAAGAATTAAAAGAAGAGGTTTATCTAGTTTAACTAGAGGGGTTTGTAAAGAAAGGACAAGAACATATTGTATGAAAGTTGAAGAAATCTTTATATGGACTTAAATAAACACCTAGGTCTTGGTATGAGAAAATTGATACGTTTTTCTTTAAACAAAGTTTTATAAAAAGTAAAAGTGATCCCAATTTGTATATCAAGAAAGATAGAAATGGTCAAATTGATTTTATTTCTCTATATGTGGATGATCTTATCATAACAAGAAGTGTTACGTAGTTGATTGAAGAGATCAAAAGAAAGTTGTCACAACAATTTGAAATGAAGGATTTTGGACATTCACATTATTGTTTAGGTTTTGAGGTACGGAGATAAAATGGTAAGTCCTTAATCACACAAATAAAATATACAAAGGATGTACTCAAGAGGTTTAATATGAACACATATAATCGAGTATCTACTCCATTAGAACAAAATGTTAAGCTCAACAATAATGATGACTCAAAAGAAGTGAATGGTACTTTGTATCGACAATTGGTGGGAAGTCTAAATTATCTCAGCACAACCAGGACAAATATTGCATATTCAGTTAGAATTCTTAGCCAATTTATGGCTAAGCCTCATGAGAATCATTGGAAAGATGCAAAGAGAGTCCTCCGATATTTGGAAGGGACTATTGATTTTGGTATTGAGTATACTAATGATTTTGATGTTGAGTTGACAAGTTTCTCAGACTTTGATTGGGAAAGAGATTCGGATGACATGAAGTATACTATAGGATATGCATTTAGTATTGGATCAGGGATTGTGTCAAACAACCAACTATTTCTTTTTCATCCACTGAAGTTGAGTACAAAGAATTATGCACTGCCACCTATGAAGCAATTTAACTAAGGAGGATACTTGAATATGTTGGAGAAAATAAAAAAGTACCAACAATCATTCAATGTGAAAACCAGATGTTGGAGAAAATAAAAAAGTACCAACAATCATTCAATGTGAAAAACAAAGTTCCATCAAACTGGAAAACAACCCAGTGTATCATGTTAGGTCAAATCATATTGAGACACACTATAATTTTGTAAGAGAAAAAATATAGTCAAATGAAATTGATGTATTGTATTATAGCACAAATGATAATGTTGCAAATATATTTACAAAACCTCTTCGAAAGGGTAACTTTCTAATATGTAGAGATAAGATAGGTGTTGTAAAGGCTGTTTAATTAAGGGGTAGTGTTAGCAATTAATTAAACAACCAACCTGGTAGTTGATAGAGATAAAGTTGCAGTGAATGCACAGAGTGCACCGACTCAACGAAAAAAGTCTGGAAGAAGTAAACCAATCAACGATGCATCTCATCTCACCATTGTATAAATACCCATTCCTATAATGAGATAGACAAGCTATTGTGTGTTCATCTCTGCTTGTGTTTAAATGTGTGTTCTTTTCTTTGATTACAAATGTTTGCAAGGAAGATCATCTTTTTTTCTAATTAATTTTCCTTACTCAAGACCATGGAGCTGACATTATTCTCCATCACTAAGGGAAGACATAAGACTACAGAGTGAAGAGAGTAACCACCAAAATAATATAATTCATACTTTGTCCCACATCAGCTAAACATAGAGATACAAAGTGTCAGAAATCTAAACTTCAAAGAAAGTGCATTAGGTATTGACACATCTAAATAAAGCACGAAGTTAAACAAATTGCAGTATGCAGTTCAAAACACTTAATACCAGTCGTTAATATCCTTAAGACAGAAGGAGTTGAGTTTGTCGTCTCACCTTACGAAGCAGATACTCAATTGGCTAACTTGTCTAGGTTGGACAAAGAGAAAAGTTGAATAGTAGCCATTTAATGACATATGGCTGAAATGTAGTTTGCTTCACTCCTACAAGTCCACATTCGTGTTGGAACTTTCATTGGATAAGATATAGATTTTTACATTTAAAAGGATATATAACTTTTAATTCATTATTCTTGAAGGAAATATTGGGTATGCCAGATTTAATAATTCTACTTGGTTAAGGTTTTGTAAATAGGTTATTTACAAAATGTATCGGTCCGAAGAGGGAGAAGAAGTTATAATGGACAAGGTTTTCAATTGTTTGACTGCAACCAAAGATCGGAGGAAAAACACGCCTTCTTTCACAATGATAGTTCCCTAACCAACGACCTGTGAGTAACCGCCTTAAGTAGATGACGAATCCTATCCTAATGTAGACATCCTTGCTTCTTCAATAAATTAAGTTGTAGCATAGAAGGTGACCTTTGTACAAGTGATTGTCTATTTTGTCGGAATTGCTTGGCATTCTAAATATTATCCAATGATGACATATCCTGTAAAACCACCAATTGAACCCTATGAAGACAGAAGGAACTATATATTTAGCATTTTTAAATACTCACTTCGTTTATATTCTTTGTCAAGCACTCTTCTTAGTCAAACAAATTCGTGACAGTAATTTCAAATACTTTTCTTTTCAACATTATCACCATTGTTAAAATTTGATTTATTACCTATGTTAAAAAGAGATTAAATAATGTAATGTTTATTAGAGAAGGCCGTAAAAGTGATCTAGAAGCTGAATTAAATGTGGTAGATGGAAGAGCCGGCCCCGAATGCAGAAAATATCAGGAAACTTCATGAAACCGCTGGAAGCTCTGGAGGCTTCTAGATAAACCTGTTGCTTGTAAAATTTCCTACAAATTGACAGCAATATAATTCATTCTGCATTGCTTCAGATATAATCTGAGTGTTTCTGTATTTGTTTCCCTTCAATGAATTTAAATTTCATTTTTCTTCATGTTCTCTTCATGGTTTCAGAGCCGTGTTGATACTGGATTGTCCGAGTTCGTTGCTTGAAGATCGAATTGTTTTCGAAAGTGTTTCCTTCCGTCCTGGTAGATAAACGTGAAGGTGTTGTCAACTGAATTGTTTTCTTCTGCCAGGCTCGAATTTTTGTCCAATTCCTAATATAAGTGTTGTTTGTGGCGAGGAATGTGTTATGCTAGCTACACGGATGCAGAGGGGAGCCCTTGTGAATGCAGAAGTCAACTGAGCAAATAAAAAAGTAGAGAACGTGAGACCTAAATGAACGATTGGTGAAGGAGGCCGCTTAGGGCTGAGGAAGCCACCATAAGGAGGATGATATTTATTTATTTTTCATGCTCAAATCATACAAAAATTTGATGATGTGTTTTGTTTAACCATTAGGTTTTGGGAGAGTTATATTTTTTGGACAGTTCTTATTTAAAAGGAAGAAATTGGGGTTCTATGTTTTCTTTTAAAGGAAGAAATTGGTCTCTGTTTTTAAAAAATAATAACGAAATTTATTTAAAAAGAGGAGGGAAAGTTTAGATGGAGTTAGTGGTGATATTTTTTATGCTATTTTGTGTGAATAAGGGATAATTTTCAGGTATTTTGTGTGTGAGAGTAATTTTTAATTTCTCATTGATAAAATGACCATTAACATGGGTATAATTCTAGAAATTAAGTTAAATGAGAAAAATTATAATGATTGTGGTATAAAATAGAGCCATTTTTAACAATGAGGAAGGAATATGATTTGGTTAGTGGGAAAGAGACCCTCCCTATTGAACAAAATACTATTGAAAAATGGGATCAAAGAAAAAAGGAAGTATATTAAAATTTGTCTCATAAAGTATTTGCAAAAAGTAAAAATTTAAGAGAAGGTACTGAAATATGGAAGGTACTTAAGCAATTGTACCATAATACAAGTGAATCATGGATCTTAAATTTTATTAGTGATTTATATAATTTGAAGTTGTCTAATAGTAAAGAAATTGCATCATATGTGTATTGAATTAGAGAGTCTTGGAAAAACATTGGAAGAAAAAGAGTTTTTCCATATCATCCTTCGCATCCTTCTTAGTTCCTATCAAACTTTCATTAGAGAGGTTGACACAACTGATAAAATTCCCACTATTTTTGTAGCTAATATTACTGCCAAGTTATTGCAAGAAGAGCAATGCCTAGCAAAGGAAGGGGGGTCATCTAATGATGAAATTCATGCACTTGTCTCCAAGGGAAGGTCAACTCAATATACAAAGAAATTCAATGATAAGACAGGTCAATTTTCAAAGAAACTTGAAGGAAATAAGCATCTTTATAGATTTAATAATAATTGTCATTATCGTGGGAAGTCAGGGCGTTATGTGAAGTATTGTCGCAAAATGAAATGGGACATGCAAAAAAGGAAACATAATTTTTCAAGTCCTAAAAAATCTATAAGACAAAAAGGTAATGCTCTTTGTGTTGCACTTAATGCCAACATCTCAAATAAAGATAAACGGGTCTTAGATTCGGGTGTAACTAGGCATATGTCCCATAATAAGGAGAAATTTTTTATGTTATATAATGATTGCAATCAGGATAAAAAATTTCTTGGTGATGATACAACACTACATGTGGTTGGAACTGGAAATCTTGTTATCGAAGATGGAGTATTCAGTAATGTTATGTTGGTTATGGAGATTTGAGAATTCTCCCTAGAGAGACTAGTAGTTGCATGGGATCTTCTGTATAAGTCAGATCTACAAAAATACAGTGCTGATATATTTATCATTTATACATCTTGTTGGGGCACATCTTATATTTCTGGGCATATGGCCAAGTGTTTTTGAGGTGAATGGTTGAGAGCTTGTATTGGTTGATGTATTGAGAGGTTGAATATCATAAAGGGTTTGAATTCTAGATCATGTGAGGGTTATTATACTTGTTCATGATTACACACACTTATGGCACATGACTAGAGAGATATATAGAGTTTTTGGGTAAATGTTATGTATGAAGATGCATGCATAGGGTACATATACAGTTGGATACAGTGACAGGTTACAGATCTATGTGAAATAAGTTACACAGGGTCTGAATTTTTCAGAAGAAAGAAAACCCTATTTTTTAGAAGGCATACATAGGGTGCATAACAGTTTCGTCACGTACATACACGGACTGCATAACATATAGGCACACACATACGTGTGTTGTAGCAATACAGGTCACATATTTTTTGTATTTTATTGATACATGCTCAGTTCAGGTACAAATTAACTACATGGAAGTTGTACAGGTTGGTTGCAGGTTAGTGGTATAGGTTGATACAATTGTATAGTGGTATATCTCATAGTGATAGTGTGATAGTGGTTCCATCATTCTACTTTTACTTCAGGGTGGTTGGATGGGGCAACTACAGGTGGTTGTAGACACCTTCCGGTTGTTGCTGGAGAACATAGGGGGTTGTAGCCTCCTTCTAGTTGTAGCTAGAAAATTGAGGAGTTGGAGCTTCCATTAGGTTGTATCCTGAGAAACTAGGGGGTTGGAGCCTCCTTCCAGTTGCAGCTAGAAAACAAAGGAAGTTGGTGCTTCCAATGAATGTAATTCTTCAAGACATATAAGAAAAAACATTTCTTGGTTTTCTCCTGCTTTGGGTTTCCACGTAAAAACACTAGTGTACTGTGTATGTGTATGATTGTTGATTTGTTCATTGTTTATTTACTCTGCAAATATTGGATGATAATGATACATTGATATAACACTTGCATTATATGGACAAAAAGGATTAGATTTCTCTATTACTGATTCACCCCCCCTCTTAGTAATCCAACAATTGGGATCAGAGCAGGTTCCTTCAGAAATCAATTTAACCACTAAAAGGTAGATCATGGAGAGAAAAAACATGTATAAAAATGGAATACCACAGTTTGATGGAAATAAGTATGCATTTTGAAGCATAAGGATGAAGGCATATATACAGGCACATGGATTTGAAATTTGGCAATCAATTGTAGATGGATACACAACACCAACAGTTTCGCCAAAAAAGGACAAAGCAATGAAAATCGGTGAGAATAATTCCAAAGCCAAAAATTCCCTTCTGAATGGTTTTGGAGAATCAATATTCACCAAAGTTGCACATTGTAAATCTGCTAAAGAGATTTGGGAAAAAATTCGAAATATTTATGAAGGAGATTCAAAAGTTAAAGCAACAAAGCTTCAAACTTGGAGAGGTTAGTTCGAACAACTAAAGATCTCTTCCTATGAGATTTGACCCTAAGATATCGACACTAGAAGAAAGAGTAGATCTAAACTCAATAAGCATGGACAAACTACATGGAATATTCACAACATATGAAATGAGAACTGAACAGGAAAATTCAGATATAAAATAAGAAACCTTCAAAGCATCCAAAATGTCAAAGAAAAAGGGAAAGAAAAAAGAAAAAGAACATAGCAACAACAGTGACATGTCTTGGGCTCTAAAGATGTCCTTAAAACAACCTTAGTCTGACATTAATTTTAGCAACCTCGAGGATTCATCTTTTCTCTCAAGATTGTCAGCAAAGTCTAGGAAGATAATTGTATAGGTTTAAATCATGTAGATAGTTTAGTTACAACAAATCTTAGTCTATCTAAATTACTGCAATAATCAAGTTCTTCACACATTAACTACAACTCCGAAACTAATAACTCAATCAACATAAAATATGTTCTGAGCAATAAAACACCATGAAACATAGCATCAATTAATTACATAACTCGTTCATCTATTCAAGAAACAACAACTTGGTCTACAAAAACACTTAATGAATCAATCTCTTCAATGATTAATTAATCTATTGGAAGGGAACAACGATCTACTGAATATTTAAGAAGGAACAACAAATGTGAATTAAACAAAAGGAACAATAATTGTGAATTTAATGAAAGGAACAACAAATGTGAATTTAATGAAATGAACAACAAATGTAAACTTAATGAAACGAATCCACAACCAATAAATTGACAACAATAGGTATTGGAACAACAATCAATAATCTATTCTATGCAGTAGGAATAGCACTACCAATTCGAAATAAAAACAACACATGAACGAACTTATTCTAATTGTTGAAGGAAATATCAAATAAAAGATTTATAACATAATTGATAAGATTGCAGATAAGAAAGTATCTCCTGTCGACTTGGCCCATGGTCTTCAAAATATACTGTTAAGAAAACTCAGTATACGGAGATGATCAAAATGCTTGAAGCTTCCATTAATTCCATAACTGATAAGTCATTTACAATGAGATTGTTGTACAAACTGTCAACAATTAAGAGATCTAAATTCTAGTATCCCCCTCTAGAGATCTGAATTTTGAATATAATGAAAGGAATAACAAATGTGAATTTAATGAAGGGAATGACAAATGTAAACTCAATGAAACGAATCCACAACAAATAAATTGACAACAATAGGTATTGGAACAACAATCAATAATATATTCTCTGCAGTTGGAATAGCACTACCAATTCGAAATAAAAACAACACATGAATGAATTTATTCTAATTATTGAAGGAAATATCAAATAAAAGATTTATAACATAATTGATAAGATTGCAGATAAGAAATTATCTCCTGTCGACTTGGCCCATGGTCTTCAAAATATACTGTTAAGAAAACTTAGTACACAGAGATGATCAAAATGCTTGAAGCTTCCATTAATTCCATAACTGATAAGTCATTTACAATGGGATTGTTGTACAAACTGTCAACAATTAAGAGATCTGAATTCTAGTATCCCCCTCTATCGTTCACTCTTCTTTATATATTACAAGGAGATATGTAAATTAAGTTATCCCGAGGATTGATATATCCTCAGGATTTATTTTACTATTTATGAAGATTGCAAGATAAAAAGTCAATCTCCCTTTGAACCGTTTTGTTCATGATTTCTTCAATCTTCAATGGTCTGTGAATCTTCATGATCTTCTTAATTATATTTAGTTAACAACAATTATCCATTTTGACATAAAATCAAAACAATTCAAGCCAAAGTTGAGAAAATGTCTAATATCATTTAATATTATTTCCTAAGAGAGTTTTAACCATTTTCTTCCCTAATTACTTCAAACTAATAGAAAAGTCAACAAAGAATATATCGTAAACCAAAGTAACAAGGAGAATATTTATACCTTTTTCTCACCCCAGCATACCCCCCAACTTACATTTTTGCATGTTCTCATGCAACAAGAGAGTTCATATGCAAAGCAGTGATATTGAAGGGTGGAAAGGTCTCTTATGTTAGGATATTTAGACACTTAGGAGTTAGTTAAGATCTACTTGGTCGAATGTGTCATTAGGTAAAAGTGTGTTTCTTAGTGTGTTTCTTTAGTATGCATTAGTAGTTAGGAAATCTGACGGTCACGATATGTTCCCGACATAGAGTGATCCGACGGTTCATACTCTCCTCGATGTTAATGACCATTGATCCATGGATTAACACCCTATTGGTCCATCATCTCTATTTAAAGAGCATGGAGAGTCATTTTACAATGATTGATTCTGAGAAACTCTCTTGTAAAATATCTCTTTAATCTTTTTCTTTTGCATTAATAAACTGCTCCAAGGGGCCGCGTTGGCTGGGGCTGTGGATGTTCCCCTTTAGGGGTTTTACCATGTGAAAACATCGGTGTGTTGATCTTTGATCTGGTTAAGTGAGTGGTTACTGAAGGTGTTAATCCTCTGTCGGAATACCTATGTTGTCGAACATGGTATCAATGCTTGTTTGAAGATCTTCTTTTGTTGTAGATCGAGATCGTCAAGCCGAGTTTCCTCATATCCATTTTTTGTCATTTTCGTACATTTCTGGGATGAGAGGACTATTACATTGCGTCCAGAACACTCATTTCATCCAGGAACACTTTTCATTTAACTCGAAAATGTTTCTGTTTTCCCAAGATACAACCATTACAGTTAGATCCGGAGGTATAAAGTTTGAATACACATTTTTTAAATTTTTTGCAGAGTAGTGTTTTGGTTTTATTTCGGTTTTATATAGTTTATTTCTGGGTTATTACTCTTTTATATCTGTGTATTCTCTTTTCCCCATGCCCTGTGCAATCTCATCGAATGAGAAACAAATAGGAAAAGGTGCATCTTCTGGGTAAGCTAACCGAGATCTAACCCTTTTTGTCATCGAGAAGCAAAAAAAATTTCTTGTGTGAAAAGAGTTTTTTTTAGCACGCTCTCCAAGGTCGTCTTCCAGTAACAACAATAACAACACCCCAAATCCTCCTTATGAACATTACAATATGTTTTTCTAGACCATTTGGTTAAAAGTTGCCTTATTAAGTAAGAGGTCTTGAGTTCAAGTCTCTCTTTTGTTAATTTTTTTTGAAAACATTCATGCTAACATTGTAAAGTGTATTTCCCTTCAAGTATAAAAGTGAATCACTATAAGTAGCTTTAATATTTTACTTTAGAGTTATTTATTTTGCATGCAGTTTTTCTATTATAAAGTAACTTCATTTTAAAAGTGATCCCCACTTCTCTTTATAAAATTGGGTCACTTCATAAAGAAACTTACACTATCATGTGGTCATTTAATTATCGTTTATGTCTTTTTTTCAAATGACATAACTCTCATATCCGAAGTCCGTTTTCAGTGCCGTTTTTTCAAAAACCGCATAAATTTTCGAGCTCTTTCCATTTAGATCATCAATTTCAATTTTTAAATATGTATTATATGCATATTTAATATGGCTTCTACAAGTAATGTCTTACTTACCAGCACCAACTACTTCCAATGGAAATCCCATATGGAGGATTTATTAAGAAGTAAAGGCTTGTACCAGATTACCTTGGGAAAGGAAGCAACACCCACTGATGTTGATAAGAAAGCTAAATGGGATAATAGGAATGAAAAAACACATGGATTAATCATAATGGCCATCTCTCCTAATTTAAGGTTCCACCTTCAATCAATTGATAAACCCAAAGAAGATTTGGAAAATATTGAATTTGTGTTTGGTAAACACAATATTATTTGAGCACAACAGTTAGAAAATCAAGTACTAACTTTAAGTCCAAGTGATTTTTCTTGCATTGAAGACTATCTATCTAAGTTTAAAACACTCAGAACTTTATGTGAATAATATAAGATAAATATAGACGAAGATCGTTGCATCTATCTTATTCTTTCCAAGCTAGGTAGTGCATATTCTCTGTTTGTATCTACCTTTTATGCAATGAAAGAGGATCTAGGGGTAGCTTATCAAAAATCCAGTCTTGATAACTTTTGTGATGCTTTGATTAGAGATCAAGATAAGCTAGTACAACTTGGAGTGATCAGCACTGTAGGTACCTCCAAGAAAGCCTCAGTTGTCTATCAGAAAGATAAACCCAAGAATCCCAAGAAGCAACATCCTCACCACAACAACAAGCAATATAAGGGTCCCAAACCCACTCAGATAGATTTTTCTCCTAAGGGAGACAAAGGAGAAAAATATAAAAATAAGAAGTCTGATATACATTGCAACGTTTGTGATAAAGATGGTCATGATGAGTCGAAATGTTTCAAGAAGATGACATATTTAGAAGCAACGATCAAGAAGAAAAACATCAGTATTGATTCTACTTTGTCTTCCTTTAATGGACATGCACTTTCTACTTCTAGATTCTTCTTCAACACACCTTCTACTTCTACTTATAATATGTGGCTTATTGATTCTGGAGCATCTTATCATATGGCTAATGATAGAGACATCTTTTCTACTCTAAATGAATGTAACACCAAGAAAATATTTGTTGTCTATGATAGATCTCTTAGTGTTGAAGGATCTGGAAAAATTCAAGTAGAAAATGGTCATTTCAATGATGTATTATGTGTTCCAGGTCTTTCTTATAACCTTCTATCAGTATATCAAATCACTCATTCAGGTGAAGGTAAAACTGTAGATTTTTCACCTCACCAAGTTGTAATCAAGGATCTAAAATATCCTAAGCATGTTCTTGCAACTTTTATTGTTGATGATATTACCAGGTTGTACAAGTTTGAGAACTTTGGGTCATCATCTTTTTCATCAATTTTTGTTTCTCATAGCGATGACTTGAGAAAACTTTGGCATGAGTGGTTTGGTCATCTAAACTATTGCTCATTACAACAACTATGTAATCAACAGATGATGACTTGTCTTCCTCTTGTTTCATGCAGAGATGGTGTTTGTGCCGATTGTGTTCTCGACAAAGATCATCGGGATAGTTTTGAAAAACGTGCCTCTTGGCACGTCTCGAGTCCTTTGTAGCTTGTTCATAGTGATTTGTGTGATCCACTTTCTTATCCTTCTTTTTTTGGGTGCAAGTATTTCTTAACTTTCATTAATGACTTTTCCAGACGTACTTGGGTTTACTTCTTAAAACTTAAGAACAAAGTTTTTGAATTTTTTTTGGCCTACAAGGCCCTTCTAGAAAAGAAATCTGGACATCAAATTCAAAGGTTAAGAACAGATAATGGAGGCGAATATGTGAAAAATAATTTTACAAGCTACTACACTACACAGGGAATCCAAATGAAACACATTGTTCCATATACACCATAACAAAATGGTGTTGTATGATCCAATCTAGGGATTAAGTCAAAAGTATTGGGCAGAGGCCATCAACTGTGAAAATTACATAGTAAATCGCACTCCCACAAAGGCTCTTAAAAATATAACACCATAAGAAGATTGGACTAAAATTAAACCAGATGTAAGTCACTTTCGTTATTTGGTAGGATAACATGGGCTCACATTCCTGATGAGAAAAGGAAAACATTGCAGCCTAAAAGTGAGAAGTGTATATTTGTTGGTTATTCTGAAGATGTCAAAGGTTATAGACTTCTTCAAACACATTGTAATGAAATTATTATTAGAAGAGATGTTAAATTCGATGAAAATATCTTGGCCTGAGAGCCTAATTCGACGTTTGTGTCTTCTTTAGCCTGCAAACCTAATTCAGTGGTTGTGCCTTCTTCGGCATGTGAGCCATCTTCTGCATTTGTGCCTTATTTTGTTTTGGTTTCTTCTTCAAATGATGACAGTGAGGATGAAAATCCACCTCCTCCTATTCACCTTCCTCCAGATGAGGCCTTTGAACCTGAACGAGCACCAGCTCCACCGCTTCTTAGATGGGTCCATTCGACATGAGAAGCAGTTGGTGATCTTGTCGATGATCCTTCAGATCAATGTCAAACACATTCACAGTTCCAATGAGCCTCTTCTCTTTTGGCTCATTTTTTAGAAACGCGTGATCCAAAGACATTTGCAGAAGCTTCAGGTCATACAGATTGGGATACAACAATGAATTAAGAGTATCGTTATCTAATGGAAAACGATACTTGGGATCTTGTACCTCTTCCAAAATGAGGAAAACTTATCATATGTAAATGGGTTTACATAACTAAGTATGCATCATGTGGAAGTGTTGAAAGACACAAGGCTCGATCAGTTGCCAAAGGATTTTCCCAAGTTGAAGGAATTGACTATAATGTAACCTTTGCCCCTGTAGCCAAAATGAATTCCATCCGCCTTGTTCTTGCCCTTGCTGCCTCACATAAATGGGAGGTCCATTAGATGGATGCTAAATAAGCCTTCTTGCACAGATATTTTCAAGAAGAAATATACATGGAACAACCTCCTCGCTATGTCCAGAATGACTCTAGACTTGTTTGTCTCCTTAAGAAATCTCTTTATAGTCTCAAGAAAGCTCCTCGAGCTTGGTATGCCAAAATGGAAAACTTTCTTACTGCCATTGGATTCTCTGGATTCCATTATGATCCTAATGTCTATACCAAGAAAGTAGGAAGCCATCTCATAATCCTTTTCCTTTATGTTGATGACCTTAGCCTTAAGAAGAAATTTGAAATGATAGACTTAGATTTTTTTCACTATTTCCTTGGCCTCCAGGTTTTGCAAACCAATGATGGAATTTTCCTTTCCCAGTCTAAGTATGCTTGTGACCCTCTTTGTCTCTTTCACATGGACATTTGTAAACAAACCGCTTCTCCCTTCAAGTCTGGAGTCAATCTTACTACCACATGTACTTCTCATGAAGTTGATGCCACCCTGTACTGTCAGTTAGTTGGTAGCCTCTTATACTTGACTCATACCCATCATGATCTTTCCTTTTTTATTTCTCTTGTTTCCCGATATATGCAAAAACCCCATGAAATCCATTGGAAAGCAGCTAAAAGGATACTTCGCTATGTCCGTGGTATAATTCAGTTCGTGATACATTACACTTCAGGGGGGACTCCTTTATTGGTTGGTTTCACTGATTCATATTCGTCTAGCGACCCTGATGATCGGTAGTCTACTTCAGGTTATTGTCTCAGCCTTTTTTCAGGACCTATCACTTGGGTCTGTAAGAAACAATAGGCTATTGCACTTTCTTTAGCAGAAGCAGAGTACTGAGCGGCGGTAAATGCAAGTCAGGAAGCCTTGTGGCTTCGACAGATCCTTTCAGAGTTTGGATTCCAGCAACAACATCCGACCAGCCTTTGGTGCGACTATCAGAGTCCCATCAATCTCACCAAAGACCCAGTTAAACATCAGCGTAGCAAACACATCGAGATACACATGCACTTCATCAGAAAGCTAATTCATGATCAAGTTATTGAAGTGCTCTTTTTCCCTACAGAAGATCAACTTGCAGACAATTTCACAAAGTCTCTTACAGAAGCCAAGTTTTCCAAACTTTGATCTATGTTAGGAGTTCAGGAAGTTGTCATTAAGGGGGGATAGGCTCTAATGCCGCCTTCCTTATCCTATTTTGTCACCATTGTAGATCCTTCAATACTATCCCAAGTTGTTCTTAAGGGAGGATGTTAGGATATTTAGACACTTAGGAGTTAGTTAAGATCTACTTGGTCTAATTTGTCGTTAGGTAAAAATGTGTTTCTTAGTGTGTTTCTTTAGTATGCAATAGTATGCATTATTAGTTAGGAAATCTGACATTCACGATATGTTCCCAACATAGAGTGATCCGACGGTTCATACTCTCCTAGATCTTAAAGACCATTGATCCATTGCTTAACACTCGATTGGTCCATGATCTCTATTTAAAGAGCATGGATGGTCATTTTCCGATGATCGATTGGGAGAAACTCTCTTGTAAAATCTGTCTGTAATATTTTTCTTTTGCATTAATAAACTTCTCCAAGTGGTCGCATTGGTCAGGGCCGTGGATGTTTCCCCGTAGGGGTTTTACCACGTGAAAACTTTGGTATGTTGATCTTTGATCTGGTTATGTGAGTGGTTACTAAAGGTATTCTTCCTCTTTTGGAATTCCTTTGTTGTCGAACATCTTCTCTAGGCCTCTGGAACCCATGCTTACCTTTAAAATCTTCAAAAGTAACATCTTCATTTTTCTTACGGATTTCATAAACACTATGATAACCCTCTGGAGGATACCAAATGATGGGGGGACTGTACCTACATCCAATCTAGGAATGCCCTTCTTACATGATAATTTTGGAATACCTTTCTAATATGAGAGCAGTTGCTTGAAAATTCCTAAAACCAAACGGTTCCCTGTTCTTGATTTCATTTGAAGAGACACTCCATCTTAATTTGGGAGTAGAAAGCTATTCTTCTTTAATTTCTCCAAAATATTGTAGCCCTGAATGTAAAACATGTATATGGATGCAATCTAAAGATTCCACAACCTTCTCCCTCTTCATAAATGCCCTATGTTTCATAATGGTTTCAAAGGGTTTAGAAGGTTCTCCTCTGACCCATAGGTCTAGCCCATTCTCTCTTTTCATGAAGACCTTATGTGCCTTGGCCCACCTAAGTTGATTTTTGGCAAAAGATAAAAATTCTTGAAACTGGATATCCCCAGTGAATGGATTGGGGTTCTCATCTTTGTTTTCTTCTAGAATGAGATTATGAAGATATAATTCACACAAAAACTATTGTACTACATCCTCTTTTTCTTTAAAACATGAAAACAAATTAGAGATAGTGGTAAACTCAGAAGGTGTGCCTGCCCTAATGGCTTTCATTTTTAATAACAAATAATGTTCTAATAAAAATAGGGAATAATTAGTAGCAGGGGCCCTACAAGATTATATATCATAATAAATAGAGCAAATACTTTTGATTTTCTCCAAAGCTACATTAAGTTGACCCTGCATCTTCTTTACCTTTTCTTTTTCTCTACTGATATCAACAAAGGTTTCATTCTCAATTGATGACATGGCTCATAGTTGTCTGAAAACCTTCTGATGCTCTGTTACAGTCACCATTTCATTTCGGAATTAGGTTAGGGTCTGTTGGGATTGTTCCAATTCTGATTCCAACCTTTTAATAGTGGCATCTTGTTCATGGGAATAAAGTACTTCTTCATTATGAACATTTGTTTCTACTGTTACTGGAGTATCTGTCTCAGTTTCTGTTTCAACTGATTCCAAGGGAGCATGAAAATTTGTTTGTGTTTCAACAAAATTAGTATGAATTTCCCTTCTGGAAAGTTGATTTCTTCCTTGTATTCTAACCCTCCTGGATTTGTTCTTCTTATGGGCTTTGACAGATTGTTCCAGATGATTCATAAGTTGTCTAATTTTTTCTTTCAATCTTCCAACTTTTTGTTTTAATACCTTTATTTTCTTAACTGTCTTCCTCAATGTCTTGTTTTCATGTTCTAGTTTTATGATTATGTTATTTCCTTTTTCTGATGTTTCTTTCTGTCCAAGGGGAATTTCAAGGTCTTCCCCACCTTGATCAATTGGAAATTCATTACCTGTATCTTTTGGGTGCTCTTGTTTCTCTTGTTGATACCTCAAGAGATTCCCTCATAGGAGAGGATGGCATCTCCATATCAGGAATATCAAAGAAAGAGTTTGAAGGAGGAGAGGCTATAGCTTGGGGTTATTCTGGCCCGTCTATATCTTCAGTAAGTGATATTCCCAAATTCCCCAATACTTAATCCATATCCTCTTCATAAATTTCAAAGAAATCATCCTGCTTCCCTAAAAGGTTTTCATGTGATGGCTCTTATGTTTGCATAG
Organism: Picea engelmannii; assembly: GCA_009831015.1. NCBI lineage: Eukaryota > Viridiplantae > Streptophyta > Pinopsida > Pinales > Pinaceae > Picea > Picea engelmannii. The sequence goes on from ML792526.1 coordinate 382,433, forward strand.
TCTCCTGAGTGCTTTCAGATTGTATTGTCTCTCTATCCTTTCTTATTTTAACAGAGGAGGTTTCAAGAACATAAATTGTCCTTTGTCTTTTCCTTTTTGATTTTCCTTCTTGCATTCTCTGAGTTTCTGCCAACTGAATAAGGTTTGTTTCCATTTTAGGTTGGGTGGATGGTATTTCTATTTGGGCATTATCTCCCTCTAGCTGGGTTGCCTCAATTCCTTGTGGAGAAATTTCATGGTGGAATTCTGGTTTGTCAATTTGCAAGGGACTATCAAGATCAATTATGTACCCCCACGTTATTTGTGTATGATTTAAGGATCTCTCTACTATCAATTTTACTAACCCATGATGATTGATTATGTTAGTAGGGTCTTTTGATTTTTGGGTTCTTCCAGTGACCTCATGCAACATGTTATTCAAAAAGAATGGTAGATTTAATACTAACCATTGTTTTAACACTGCCAACAATTTGAGGTGGAAAAGTATCACCACATCATATCATATGTCGCATGTGATGTATCTTTTTACCATGCCTTCTATATCCCTCCAAGGTTCACTAAGAGCAGTGGGGTTGAGGTATTTTTCTTTCTTGTCGAATTCCTCCCCTCGTTCTACAAAGGATTCCACAACTTGCTTGAGTGTTTTGTATTTACCAGTCCATTGTGTTCCTTCATTTGGAAGGCCTATTACCTTGACTATGATGGCATCAATGAATGGTATTTGTATTCCCTGAATTACTAAGACTCCCCCTGTAGATTTTGGAAGAATTCTAGCGCAATATTTATACAAAATCCCTGCAGTTTGTTAATGTACTGTGTCCACCCTAAACGGTGTAGAATTCCCCTTGCTTGATCATCCACTTGAAACAATGTAGGCTCACAATGAATACTTTGGCCACCTATATCTTCTGTAAACAAATAAGAACAACTATCATTCCCACATGTAAAAGTAGTTAGACCAGCATGTAAAATAAAGTTACTAGAAATGGTAAAAATTACAGAACAACAATGGTATATAAAAATACATGATTTCTCATTATTTGTAATCATTATGAATTATCAATAATCGTGCGGAATGTCCACCCCCCGATGAGTGAAAGGTCGTCCTCGACCGATGGTATGTGTGAACATAATAATGATGGTCAGTCAAGTGAGGGACAATTATTACACTGTCGCCACTGGGAGAACGATCGTTAATAAATTTCAAAGAAACTTAATGGTAATCATGAACGATAATCACATCTTTTGTCGAAAGTGCAAGTCCAAATACCAATATCCAATGTGTTAAGGAATAATATTTTGAGTATTCCTAATATATTCATGCTTTATAAATATGCCACATGTCATAATTTTGTTATTCTCCCTTGCGTTGAATATAGGTAGAATGAGAGCCTCTTTTTTAAGAAAGGAAGTCTATGAGAACAATAAAAACTTAGCGATTTAAGATAAAATTCAATACCACAGGAAGAGCCACTACTTCCCGCAGGCATCCATAACCTTAACAGGGTTTCCATTTAACCCATAGATGAGCCAGTATCCTCAATAAATATTTTGAATAGTATTTTCCCAAAAAGGCCACTATCCTGGTTTGGTAGCCAGACAACAACAATTCCACTCGCTAGATCACAACAAAGTGAACAAGTTGACTCATGATGAGACCTCTTGTCCTTTGACCCTAAATGCCAAAGGCTATTTCCCTAGCATGGTAGCCATAGTGGGAATGTCACTTATGTTAAATTCTTATGATCATGGTACGTTGGATCATGATGAGACCCCCTATCCTTTTTGGGAGAAGTTTATTTTATTTATTTTTATTTATTTATTTTATTATTATTATTATTATTATTATTATTATTATTATTTTAAGGGTTTATTAAGGGAGGCTCATCTACTCCTTAAGAGTGTGGGATGGCATAAGAAGTGTAAGAATGCCAAGAAAAATTGTTCCTTAGACTCCTTATTATGATGTGAAGAAAAATTATCATTCAAGTATATGTATATATATAGGGAAGATAAACGAATTATGGTGGTTATGAATTATGAACAATATTAATATAATTAGGAAAAATCATGTTAAGAACCAAACATCAATATAGCATAGAAAAACCTCAGGAAAAGTACTCAATGCCTTGAAAAAGAGATTATTTCAGATAATAAGCCTCTTCAAAGGGGAAACCTCCTTTTACCCCACTTAAATGTTCAAGTACAAGATGATTCAAAATGAAAATGTCTCCTTGGTATATATAGGAGACTAGGAGGTATAATTACAACTAATGGCCTAAAGCC
>ML792526.1:389730-410554 GCA_009831015.1 Picea engelmannii
GTTCAAGTACAAGATGATTCAAAATGAAAATGTCTCCTTGGTATATATAGGAGACTAGGAGGTATAATTACAACTAATGGCCTAAAGCCGACATAAATAAAATAACATGACTAATATAATATGCCCCAATTAAGGGGTAATGAACCAATATTAGGGCTTAACAAATCAATCCATAAAAAAATTGATAAGGTATGCTAGATATTCCTCAAAAGGAAAATGAGAAATTGTTACCATGATGATTATAAGTGCTACTGTTGAAAATTAGTTAGTGAAGTTCATACCCAAAGGAGTAGCTAAAAATATTAGGAGTAGTCATAAAAACAACACGTTTTGTTGGTGGAAACAAAAATCGTTACTTTCAAGGGAAAGGAACAACAACAGGAACAACCGAAAAATGAACAACAGTTGTTTCTTTCAAATGAATGAAGCTACCCGAAAATGGAACAACAATCACAACAAAGGAAATGATAGTTGTTATGTTTGAATGAATGGCACTACCTGTAAAGGGAGCAACAATCACAAGAAAGGGAACGACATTTGTTACATTTGAATGAACAGCACTACCCCCAAAGGTAACAACAATCACAACAAAAGGAATGATAGTTATTACGTTCAAATGAACGACACTACCCACAAAGGGAACATCAATTGCAACAAAGGAAACAACAACTATTACGTTCAAGGAAGATGACGATGATTTTCAAATTTAACCATCTAATTAAGTAATTGGATACCTCCCGCAAAAATGTTTTCTTTAATGAATCTAGGATTGATTAGTCATCAACTAAATTCATTTAATTTTATGGGTAGGTTTATTCAATGATCGAGGGAATACAATATATTGGATGGTTTATAGTGTCATGCATTCATTTTTATTTACTACACTCACAATCACGCATCTTTTGAGTGAAATGTCTAAATTTTGATGCAAACATTAAATATTTATCTCCAGTCATCAAAACAAGGTCTATGGATTTTCAAAGTGAAACAAGAGCAATTTGGAGTTTAAATAAGGAACAAAAAAGAGTCTTAATTATATTTTGTTACAATAATATTTTACATCTTTTCTAGTCTGTGTTCTCCAAAGCTCTTTATAGTGACTTCCCTAGAAAGTAAAAAATTAGAAAAAACTCAATCAAATGTTCAAACAAAAATATATACAATATGTACAGTGTTGGAAAAACAACAATTTCATGGAGCTGAAGTTGTTGGGTTACCTTCCCAGCTAGCTAAAATATGAACAGTAGGATCATTACTTACTTCTTGGCAAAAGGATTCTTTTGAAAGAAAATGATGGTGGAGCCGTAGCCGATGTCTATTCACCAGAAAAGGAGAACCAGACCCGCCGATGGTAACTAAAGTGACAATTCCATTATAATGGAATTCCTTGATTTCACATGGTCCCAACCACCTTATCTGTAATTTCTCAGGAAAATACTCAAATCTGGAATCATAAAGAAGTGCCCAATCACCTTTTTGGAAGGATTTCTTCTTGATATGATTTTCGAGCCAGCTAGCTCTCTACTGCTAAATAAAAGTTGTGCGCTGAAGGGAAAATAAGTGTTCTTCATCTAACTCATTGAGATTTTGTAAGCGCTATGTGTGTGCTTATGTAAGATCCAATCCAATTTCCTGGGCCATTTTTAGAGTCTTGATCTCAAATTCAATTGGAAAGATAATCTCTTTCCTAAAGACTAGGTGATAAGGAGAGTAGCCAGTAGTGTTACTCCATGTTGTGCGATAGGCCCATAAGGCATTTGGAAGCTCGAATGCCCAATTTTGACGATTTTTTGAGACTGATTTTGTCACGATTTCCTCCAAGACTTTATTGGTACTTTCCACTTGTCCATTTTCATGGGGGTGGTATGGGGAGGTAACCCTATGTTTAATGTGATAATTGCACAGGGTGGCCAAGATTTTATGTGTTGCGAATTGTGACCCTCCGTCTGTGATTACTTTGCTGGTTAACCCATAGCGTACAAATAGTTCAAAGAGCAATTTAATGACCGCTTCCTTAGTTTCATTTGACAAGGTTATTTCTTCTACCCACTTGGTCATATAGTCTGTTGCAACTAGTATATAAGATTTTTGGTTTGATTTTGGGTTAAAGGGACCAACAAAATCTAGTGCCCATCTCTCGAAAGGTTCCATCACCACTTGTGGTTGCAGGGGAATTTCATCAGCTTGGCCTGGTCGACCCATCCTCTGACAGCTATCATAGGCCTGGACATACTTCTTTTCATGTTTAAATATCGAGGGCCAATAATAACCCATCTGTAAAACATTATGCCCAGTTATGCGGTATAGAAAATGTTTGCCATAGGGCTCATCATGACATGCCTTCAATAAATCATGAATTTAATCCTCTCTGGTACATCTTCGGATCTAAAGATCAGACCTTGTGTCGAAAAGATATCCCCCAATCTAGGTGAACCGTGCACTATGTTGATTAATTTCCTTTCTCTTGATGACAGGTGTGCTGGGATCTTCCCAACTGCCAGATAATTCACCACATCAGCGTACCAAGGTGTCTTAATAGTTACAGCGGACAAATCTTCGGTTGGAAATTGGTCTTTGACTATCAAACAATTATTTGTCTTGGGTATACGAGACAAGAAATTTGCAACAAGATTTTCTCTTCCCGACCAATCCTTAATGGTGATGTTGAATTCCTAAAACAAAAATAACCACTGAGTAACCCGTCCATTAGTAATTGGTTTATTGGCTAAATATCTAATAGCAGAGTGATCAGTATACAAAATTACTGGATAGCCTATTATGTAGTGTCGAAATTTATTAATATCCTGTATAACGGCTAAAAATTCTTTTTTCTGTTACTATGTAATTTAATTTGGTAGGAGTAAGATTTTTGCTAACAAAATAAATAGAATAAGGTTTCTTGTCTTGTTCCTATCCAAGGACGATGCCTACAGCGATATCTGATGTGTCTGAAGAGATGTGAAATGGTAATTTCCAGTTCATTCCTCTCAGCACTGGTGTTGTTGAAAATAACCTTTTAAGCTCTGCAAATGCAACATCACACTTATCATAACACTGAAATTCCACATTACCAGTTAAAGCATGTAAAGGTGCAGCTATTCTTGAATTTTTTTCTATGAATCTACAATAATAACCCGCACAGCCAAGGAAACTATGTACCTCGGTTTGTGTATGAGGTGTAGGAAATTTAAGGATTACCTCTATCTTTTTTGGGTCTACCTTGATTCCATCTGCAAAAACATAGTGTCCTAGTACCACACCTTCAATCATCATCATATGACATTTATCATGACTCAAACATAGCCTAGTAGAAATGCATCGTTCCAGTACCTTCTCCAAATTTCTTAAAGATTGATCAAAGTCAGTGCCATAAGGGGTAAAATCATCCATGTAAAATTCAAGTCCTTCATTAATTAAACCAGAAAATATGCTTAAAATAGCTCTCTGGAATGTAGTTGGAGCATTACATAACCCAAAGGTAAATACTTGATATGCGAAGGTACCCCAAGGACATGTAAATGTACTTTTATCCCAGTCTTCTGGAGCAATATGAATCTGATTATAACCGTTAAAGCCATCTAGGAAGGAGAAAAATTGCTTCCCTGCTAAAGTATCAAGGACCTAATCAATAAAAGGTAGGGGAAAATGGTCCTTCTGGGTGGCTTTATTGATTTTTCTATATTCTACACAGATTTTCCACTTACCATTCTTTTTAGGGACGATTACCAGTGTGGAGACCCACTGGCTGTCTGAAATAGGATATATGGAATTTACATCTAATAGTTTATGTAATTCTTCTTTGACAATGTCCATGAGATGAGGGTTTAATCTTTGTTGGGGCTATTAGATGGGTCAGGTATATTTTTTGATATATATATGATGTGTACATAGTTGGGGATCAATGCCCTTCATGTCGGGATACTCCCAAGAAAAATCCTGTTGGTATTTATCAAGGATATGGATTAATTGTTTTTTTGTTGGTCATTCAAATTGGTGTTAATATTCAGAAATATTGTTGGTGCAATTTCAAATGCAATGTTGTTATGGAAAATAGTAGTGGGAATCAATTGCTCCATCAATTCTTCCAAAGGATCTCCCTATGTTTCATTATCTAAGACATCATTTAGCATTTGACATGTTGGGTTTCCTATAAGAGTTGGATTGTTAATGATGTTGTTGATCACATCATCTTCTAGTTGGTTTCTGAGCCCAAGAACTTCTTCTAGTGTGAGAGGAGGGCATATGTTTTATTCCGGATATCTAGTTGGTTGCAATTATTGATGTATGACAGGAAGACTTGGTTTAGTTGGAGGATACAAGATAAGGTTCTTTATAACACTTCCTCTAGAAATTGTCATATTTTCTGTGCGAAATCCTATGTATGCATCTTCTGTCGCTAGCAAGGGTCACCCTAATATTAACAGGTGTCCATCTAGTCTACTTCTTGGGTTAATAACTAGGAAATCAGATGGGTATTCCTAAGAGTTGACCAAGACTGCTATGTATTGTAATGTGCCTACTGGTTTAACCACCGATCTGTCATCCAATTATAACATAGTTGAAGTAGGTTCAAAGGAGGTTATACCCAAGACATTACAAGTCTCGTTGGTTAGAATATTGATAGTTGCCCCCAAATCCACCAGTGTATTTGGAAAAAAAAACCCCTGTATATGAGTCGTTACCATGGGATTTCTTGGGTCTGCATATTTAACTGGCTTATTATTCCCTAGAATAAGATCGAAAAAAGTTCCGACCACATGAACAATTGATGGATTCTTAGTTTTCCTTCTGGGCTTCTTCCCACATAATTCCTTAATTGTTTTCACATAAATAAGAATATCTTGTAAATCCTGTAGGAGTGGAATTTTAACACATAGATTCTTTAGTTCCCCGATGATATCAAATTTGGGATATACAACTAGTTTTTCTATCACTATCCTTTTGGGAAACGAGGGAGGAGAAATTACGTCTTTATTAGGATTTTTTTACCCCATTCAATTTTCCCCCTGTTCTGCTTCTTCTGCCATGACCACAGTCAATGATTTTATTGTTGGTTGTCTATCATTCTCATTCTCCTGTTCTTGATTAATTTCGCTTTCCTCAGGAGAAATTACATGCCCCGACCTTAACCAAAGTTCGTTGCATCCTACAGAGTTTGTTTCACCCTCCAAATTATCGAAAAATTGCATGAGTTGGACTAGTCTTTTATTAGGATTAAGGTTGGGTTGAGATGGTAGTTGAGGGCACATTTGAGGTTGGGGATTTTTGGGCAATTGAATTGGAGGTTGTAAAATGGGATGATCTTGAGGAACCATTCCCATATGTTGATTGGTCAATCCCATGGGGTGCTTCGAGTTTTGAGTCCAATTGGGGGCTTGGGTAGCTGTGCTAGTCCACTGTGAAGGATAGGGGTTGTTATTTGAATTATTCCAAAATGGGGTAGAGTATTGCAAGTTAGGCCAAGTAGAAGTGGAAACCGGTTGATTTGGCCAGGGTGCAGTAGGATATTGTTGGGACTTCTAAGTGGGGTTAGCAAATGGTTGGCCCTGCCATGTGTTTCCAGGACTATGTTGTTGATGATATTGTCCAGGAAAGAAAGAAGAAGGATCTTGTAGAGTACCTAGGGGACGATCCTGCCATTAGCGATGCTAAGCCATTAGATATATCGGTTATGTTTCTTCTTATTATTATTTAAAGACATCTTTTTGTCCTGGAAGTGATGGAAATTTCTCTGTCACATGGTCTTTGGCATAGATAGCACAGGTTCGAACCATTTCCAAGGGACACTCCCTTGGAGTGTATTTCTTTCTACACCATGGAAAAAATACAACCAACAATTTTTTTGCTTCTTCTTTTCTCTGTTTGTCCTGCAAAACATCCAATTACATAGTTAAAGTACCCAAAATGTTAGTTTTAAAAATTTCCAAAAGATTACCAATTTTTTCTCGGGTGATACTTCCACTAGTAATGTTGCTACTTTTGGTGATGGGGCCTCGTATTCCCGATCTGGTTCATGTACTACCACACGAACACCTGATACACTATTGGACAATTTCATCATATGTTTCTTGATAAATATCACCTTTTCCCATCAAATTTAACATCTCTACCCATTCATCCTTCATACCTTTTATTAGAGTGGCTTTAAGTACCTCACCTAGTAGTGTATTGTAAGGTGATCTGTGAAGGTTATATTGAAATCTTTCAACATATTCTTCTAGTGTTTCATTTTCTTTTGCAACCATTTTAAATACTTCATCCTTTAAATCCATGGTTCTATAATAGTCTTGATATTTCCTAAGGAAGGCTTGTTTCAGTTCGTCCCATGAATTTGTAGTCCCCTTCCCCTAGTCCCATAAACCATCATAAAGATAATCCTTTCAAGGTGGAAGGAAATAGATTTAGTTTCAGGGTTTCAGAGTTATAGTCATAGCCTCTACATAGGACATCAAATTCGAATAGGAATGCATTGGGGTCTTTTGAGATAAATCCGTTGAAGGTTGGAAGATTCTGTAGTGGAATGTCTTTCATTGGGGCATTAGAAACCAAATCAAATATAGGATATTCCAAAGTGGAATTATGGGGTCATGGCTGATTTTTCTGTGCCCTTTGGTCAAAAATGTGTCAATAACCTTCATGGATTTCTTGGTCTGGGAGTTCTACTTGGGGTGGTTGTATACTTGGTCCCTTAGGAGATTTGGCCACTCCACTTATGTATGGGATTTCAGGTGTTACTTCTACTGCTAGAATCACAGGAGATCCAGGTTCAGGTGGTTGTGGGTTTTCCTCAGCAATTCCACTGGTCTCCCCTTCTTCTTCTCTCAAATTAAAATAATTTACCTCGCCTAAAGGACTAAAAAGTGGAGTATGTGTCTTTAGAAACTCTGTTCAGTTCCTTTTGTTCCACTATGAACCTCAACCTGAGCTATAGTTGGTGAATTTGTTGCTTGAGGGACTTGGGTAGAAACTTTTCGAGGTCCAACCGAGGCTTCACATTCAACTTTTCAGATAATTTCGTCTATAAAATTGCTCCTTCCAGGGGACATCGAGCCCTAGGATTTTTTAGTTTTTGGTAATGGTTTTTGTTTTTCAGGTTCTTTCTTCTTAGTCATACACACTGCCACAAATTTTGTGCACCTATGTAACCTCTATGCATTAACTAAAGGTAGGCGTTGACATAAGCATTTTACCTGTTGCCTACTTAGGTTCTTACCTTCCATTTTCAATACCTCATCCTTTCAGAGACACAACCTATAGTATATTTGACATTATCCCCAACAACAGTGCCAAAATGTTTGGATCTAAATATTTCCTAAAAAAAACTTTGTCTAGCATTAATTTTATCAACCGAGGATTCGTCTTTTTTCTCAATATTGTCAGCAAAGTCTATGCAGATAGTTGTAGAGGTTTAAATCATGCAGATAGTTTGGTTACAAAAAATATGAGTCTATCTAAATTATTGCAATAATCAATTTCTTCACGCATTAACTACAACTCTGAAACTAATAACTCAATCCACAGAAAATATGTTCTAAGAAATAACACACCATGAAACAAACATCAATTAATTACGGAAGTCATTCATCTGTTCAAGAAAAAACAACTTAATATACAAAAAAAATTAATGAATCAATCTCTTCAATGATTAATTAATCTATTGGAAAAGAACAATGATCTACTGAATATTTAAGAAGGAACAACAAATGTGAATTAAATGAAAGGAACAACAATTGTGAATTTAATGAAAGGAACAACAAATGTGAATTTAATGAAAGGAACAACAAATGTAAATTTAATGAAAAGAATACACAAGCAATAAATGGACAACAATCGATAATCTATTCTCTATAGTTGGAATCACTGTTGCAGACCCCCTACCTCAGCAGGGTTCTGTGACCTCCCAATCTATGGATCATTCTTCTTCTAAGTCTAAATATCTCTTTGGGCTCCTATTGGAACCCTTTAAACAAATCCATAGGTCCCTTTATCCTCTGGCACAGGCCTTGAGAAAACCTATGCATGCACTCAACTTTCAGTGCTCTTCTCTGTTCTGAACCAAGACACCTTTCGCGTTTCATGGTTTCGGGACTCCTGCATGCGAGCTCTCCCAGGCTCCTTGTCCCTCCAACTCCCGGTCGCCGAAACGCCGAAAAGGGATTAACGACTCTGGGTCCTCCCTTAGCCTCCGAATGCTTTCAGGTTTTTGCGTTTCGTGATTTCGCGATTCCGGCTGCAACGATTCTAGGTCAATCGAACTCCCAGACACCGAAATGTCGAAATCTACCTTTGACCATGGTCCGTTTTTCAAGATTTCAGAATTCACGATTTCACGATTCTGGCTACAGACGGTTCTTGGTCCTTCAATCTCTCGGGTCCCGAAATACCGAAATACTACCCCTTGAGAGAATCTTTCGAGGCTTTCCATGAACCTTGACCACTCACCACATGTCCCCTTGATGAACTGTCCTAATGCTTTCACAATTTCGTGAGCTGGGACTTCTTGTCTCATGATTCCTTCTCCTCGAACTCTCTGTGTATGAAACACCGAAAAGGGCTTGGATATTTGAAACCTGTCCTCCAAAATGGATGACCCCAATGCTTTTGGAACTTGACGAGTCCTCTTCCCTCTGCTGTTATGATGATTAAACCCCTCGCACCTCATTCCAGATCCGACGGATATCGGTCCTTGGTGCTAGATATGACGGCTGAGATCCTTTTTCCTTTGCACCTCCCAGGGACTCAACCATGTGCACATATCCTTGATCCAGTGGCTCTCAGGCCACCGTGCTCCAGATTTGATGGCTGGCGCAGTTTTCGCGAACTGGGAGTTCACGATGCAGCGACTCCAAAATCCCTTGCGACTCCAAAGACTGAACTCCGAAATAGAGAAATTCAACGCCTTAGAGTGTTGGAAGACACTTGACCTTAATCTCCTCGCTGCTATGAAAGATCCAATGATTCTCACAACTTCGACACTCCTTCCATGAAGTGTCTCCACCGTGCATACGGTTCCTCCCCCGGGGTGCTTCTAAGCGATTAAATCACTTGCAACTTGGTGCGATTCTAGGGCTCTCGGGATTTCGGCACTTCTTAACGAAGCGTCTCCACCATCCATTTCATCTTCTCTCCTGTGCGACCTTCTAGAGGTTAAACTCTGTGCACCTTCGCCTGATCCAATGGTTGTTGGGTAATGCCGCTAGATCTGACGGTTCAGATCTGTCTTCCTTGTGTGCTCTCCTCCTGAGCTTTCTTGACTTTTTGACTTAGAATATTTTCTAAGTCTCGAAGGTCTTGACCTTTCACTCTTCCTCTTACGAGACCGGTTTCTTTGGGTGTCGTCTACATTATAGAAACACTGTCCCTTCTGAGCTTCATCCTCTTTGAAACCTCGAAAGGTTTATCAACTTTCTGCTCCTTTCTCTCGTTTTTGTATGCACAAAGGAACTATTCCTCCTAAGATTTGATATTTAGAATAAGTCCACCCTCGCACACTCCTTGTGCTACTGAGTATTTCGATAAACTCAGATTTGAGAATTTTTCTTGGAAAGAAAACTCCCTATGCCCACCTAGCGTTCTTCTACTCGATGCACACCTTGCAGAGCGTACAAAGTATTCAACAACTCTGTGAGTGTCTTCTCTTCGACACTTCCCTTTCCTCAGAACTCGAAAGAGTTCCTTCTATGCACACTTGCACCAACTCAATTCCCTCCTGGCAGAGTTCTCTAGAATCCTCAGTGATTCTATCTTCTCGCCGAACTTGAAAGAGAGTTCCCTTCTTTGCACTCCTTGCACTCGGAAACTCCAAGACCGGAAGAAATTGAAACTTATGCAATGCTTCACCAGTTATGCATTTAAAACATGAAATGCATAAAAACATGTAAATGTCAAACACACAGTGTGCAGGAAAAACTGCTTTTCTATTAATCTGTATGTCTATACAAATGTTTATAAGGGCTGGACTGTAACAAGTCTCAGCTCTCTCTCGAGACCTCTCTGCTCTGGTCTCTCCTCCTAACTCTCTACTCTCATTTTTTTTTTACAAAATGTGGGCTCCCATGAGCTTATCCTCAACCACCATCTCTGATCTATCGCTATAACAGAGCGGATATTATGGCTACATTACATAAATGGTTGTCGCAGACCTGACTAATCTGGACTTAGTTGCAGGTAACCATTAAAGGAAGCCTCAACCACTACCTGTACAAAGGCATGGTCTGGCATTAAAATCCTTACAACATTTATTGAAATTTCGAATTTCAAAATTGAGAGGGTTGGGCCTCTCCTTTTCTCCAATAAATGCATGCTGGATGTGCGAGCTGGCTGGCACACTGCTGACATGGAACGATGCTCTTGCATCATACTCCTCAACTGGAAAAATCATGATCTCCTGATCATGAGCTCCTCTTCTCTAGTGTTGAGATCCACCTGGATCCCAAACTTTCCCTTGGAGTTGTCCATCTCCTCCTTTGCTTTGTTGTTGCTGCTACTGCTCTTACAGGTTACCTTCTGCTCAGCTTCTTGTTGTTGGTAGTCTCTGCTGCTAAAATCAACATCAACCTTCTGATTTCTTCAATTACCTTGTCCAGCTGCTCCCAGGGCTGGCTCTCCTTTTGTACCCTGCTCCACTGCACTTCTTCCCTGCAAATGGGTAGATCAAATAGATCTCCCATGCCATCTTCTTCCTCTGTGGCCTCAACTTGCCACTCTGCTGCAAAATTCAACTCTGCAATCTTATCTTCTTGACTAACCTGTTGTTCAGTCACCTTCTATGACAGACTTGCTTCTGCCATTTCCCCTTGCGCTGGTTCAATTCCTACTTCCTCCGGCTGTTCCTCAGACTGGAATTCTCCTTCATCTTCTATTGCACGCCTCGACACTGCATTTATCATCTGTTCAGCTCCCTAGCTGAAAATTTTGAGTGATTCCTTGGAACACTCCTCTGCTAACATCTGCATGAATGTCTCCTTGTGGCAACCATATACTAGCTCTGGATTGTTCAACCAATCCTCCAGCATCTCTCACTCCATTTCCCATGGAGTGAGCATCTTATTTTCATGCTCCTCTTCTGTTGGGGAAAACATTAGTGTCTGCTCCTCCTCTCCCTCTATGACAGTCACTCTTGGCTGTCCTTCTTCTGTTGTTTCTTTTGTAACACATACTATAGCCTCAATCGGGATTCTTGGTAGAAATACTTCAATTCCCCCAATGATCAGAATGTATTTCTGACCTTCCTTCATCAACACTCCTTGTTGATCTGAACTCTCCTCTGAGTTCATGAGACTTTCACATAGCCTCATCTTTTCCCCCTTGCCCACTTGGTATCCTGGGAATTTTCTACTGCCCACCTGGGAGTGTATGAGACCAACTGGTCCCATCTCATTGCCCACCTGGAAATCTGAACTTTCACCCCTGCCCCCTTGGCAGTATGCGAGACCTTCTGCTGATCTCTTCCCATTGCCCACCTGGAAACTCGAAAGTTCACTTCTACCCACCTGGCAGTTTATGAGATCAATCGATCCCATCTCCATCAGCACTCCTTGCTAACCCGAACTCATCTTTGATTCCATGAGACTTTCAGACAGTCTCATCTGCTCTCCCTTTCCCACTTGGCAATATGGGATTTATGCCCTGCCCACCTGGCAGTTTACGAGATATTCAACTAATCTCATACAATTTCCCTCCTGGAAATATGAATTTCCACTGTTGTCCTCCCGACAGTCTATGAGATCCTCCAATGATATCATTTCATTGCCCACCTGGCAGATGGAAAATTCATCTCTGCCCTTCTAGCAGTTTATGAGATCTAAAACTAATCTCTCTTCCTCATCACTGAGGGTTTCTCCGACTTCTGGTTCACATATGCAAACCAACTCTATGTCATTGAGGCTTTTATCATACCTCAGCCACTTCCTTAGCTCTTGTTGTTGTTTCCTGGCCAACAACTTTTGAACAGGCCATTTGGCTTTCCTGTTCAGAGGCCATTCATACCTCTAGTTTAGTTTTTCCTCCTGTTGCATCTTCAATGTCAGTTGTTCCATTCTCCCTCTTATCTCAGCGAGTTCCTTGTCAATCTCTACTTTACTCACCTGTTGGTGGCATCCTCTTCCACCACGCTCATGGCCTTCAGTAGCCATTTCCATCTTTCACCTGCCCTCCTGGCAAGCGTATGGATCACTTTACGTTTGAGATCATCTCCATGTCCTCCTACAGATCGCCTGGTTGTCTATCATTTGATGTACACCTTGCAACAATCACCACAGAGCTTTAACACCCTTCTTCTTTCACCTGTTGTATACAGATGAATCTCTGCTCCTGATTCCACTTGATGTTACCATAATTTCTCCCACCATCTCTCCTTTGTCTATGAACAAAGTAACGATCTACTCTTTCTCTTTTGTCTGAAATCTACAGACAAAAATCTACTCTGATACCACTTGTTGCAGACCCCCTACCTCAGCAGGGTTCTGTGACCTCCCAGTCTCTGGATCATTCTTCTTCTGAGCCGAAATAGATCTTTGGGATCCTTTTGGAACCCTTTGAACAAATCCACAGGTCCCTTATTCCTCTGGCACAGGCCTTGAGAAAACCTATGCACACGCTCAACTTTTGGCACTCTTTTATGTTTTGAACTAACACACCTTTCACATTTCGGGGTTTCGGGACTCCTGCATGCGAGCTCTCCCAGGATCCTTGTCCCTCCAACTCTCGGTCTTCGAAAGACTGAAAAGGGATTAATGACTCTCGGTCATCCCTTAGCCTCTAAATGATTTCGGGTTTTCGCATTTCGTGATTTCGCAATTCTGGCTACAACAATTCTAGGTCCTTCGAACTCCCAGACCCTGAAATGTCGAAATCTACCCGTGACCAAGGCCTGCTTTTCAAGATTTCGAAATTCACGATTTCGCAATTTTGGCTGCAGACGGTTATTGGTCCCTGAACCTCCCGGGTCCTGAAATGTAGAAATACTACCCCTTGAGAGAACCTTTTGGGGTTTTCCTCGAACCTTGACCACTCACCACATGTCCCCTTGATGAACGGTCCTGATTCTTTCGCAATTTCGTGAGCTAGGACTTCTTGTCTCACGACTCCTTCTCTTCGAACTCCCGATGTCCAAAATGCCAAAAAGGGCTTGGATCTTTCACACCTGTCCTCCAAAATGGACGGCCCCAATGCTTTCGAGACTTGACGAGTCCTCTTCCCTCTGTTGTTATGATGATTAAACACCTTGCACCTCCTTCTGGATCTGATGGCTATCAGTCCTTGGTGCTAGATCTGACGACCCGGATCCTTTTTCCTGTGCACCTCCCAGGGACTCAACCCTATGCACATATCCTTGATCCAGTGGCCCTCATGCCACAACGCTCTAGATCCGACAGCTGGTGCAATTTTCATGAACCGGGAGTTCGCGATGCAGTGACTCCAAAATCCCTTTCCGCTCCAAACCTTGAACTATGAAATAGAGAAATTTAACGCCTTAGAGTGTTGGAAGACACTCATCCTTAATCTCCTCACTGCTCTACAAGATCCAATTATTCTCGCAACTTCAACACTCCTTCCATGAAGTGTCTCCACCATCCATATGGTTCCTCCCCCGAGGTGCTTCTAAACACTTAAATCCCTTGCAACTTAGTGCGATTTTAGGGCTCTTGGGATTTTGACACTTCTCCATGAAGGGTCTCCATCATTCATTTCAGCTTCTCTCTTGCACGACCTCCCAGAGGTTAAACTCTGTGCACCTTTGCCTGATCCAACGATTGTCGGGTATTGGCATTAGATATGATGGTTCAGATCCGTCTTCCTTACGCGCTCTCCTCCTGATCTTTCTTGTCTTTTTGACTTAGAAGATTTTCTAAGTCTCGAAGGTCTTGACCTTCGACTCTTCCTCTTATGATCCCGGTTCCTTTGGCTCTCATCTACATTATAGAAACATTGTCCCTTCTGAGCTTCATCCTCTCCGAAACCTTGAAAGGTTTCTCGACCTTCTGCTCCTTTCTCCTACTGCTCTGTGCACAAAGGCACTGTTCCTCCTGAGCTTCAGGATTTAGAATAATTCCACCCTCGCACACTCCTTGTACTACTGAGTATTTCGCTAAACACAGATTTGAGAAGTTTTCTTGGAAAGAAAACTCTGTATGCCCACCTGGCGTTCTTCTTCTTGATGCACACCTTGTAGAGCCTACAGAGTTATCAACAACTCTGTGAGTGTCTTCTCTTCTACACTTCCCTTTCCTCAGAACTCAAAAGAGTTCCTTCTATGAACACTTGCACCAACTCAATGCCCTCTTGGTATAGTTCTCTAGAATCCTCAGTGATTCTGTCTTCTCGCCGAACTCGAAAGAGAGTTCCCTTCTGTGTACTCCTTGCACCTCTGCCGATGAAGGTTCAATGCTATCCCTCTTGAGCTTTCCTGAGGTTGTCTCACCTCTGTCAATGCACACCTTGCGGACTGTGTGCACTCCTTGCACTCAAAAACTCCAAGACCGGAAGAAATTGAAACTTATGCAATGCTTCACCAGTTATGCATTTAAAACATGAAATGCATAAAAACATGTAAACGTCAAACACACAGTGTGTAGGAAAAACTGCTTTTCTATTAATCTGTATGTCTATACAAATGTTTACAAAGGCTGGACTGTAACAAGTCTCAGCTCTCTCTCGAGACCTCTCTTCTTTGGTCTCTCCTCCTAACTCTCTACTCTCATTTTTTTTTACAAAATGAGCGCTCCCATGAGCTTATCTTCAACCACCATCTCTGGGCTATCACCATCATAGAGAGGCTCCTATGGCTACATTACATAAATGGTTGTCGCAGACCTGACTGATCTGGACTTAGCTGCAGGTAACCATTAAAGGAAACCTCAACCACTACCTGTACAAAGGCACGGTCTGGCATTAAAAGCCTTACAACGTTTATTGAAATTTTGAATTTCAAAATTGAGAGGGTTGTGCCTCTCCCTTTCTCTAATAAATTTGTGTTGGATGTGTTGGATGACTGGCACACTACTGACATGGAGCGATGCTCCTGTATCAATAACACAACCAATTCTAAATAAAAACAACACATGAATGAATTTATTCTAACTGTTGAAGGAAATATCAAATCACATATTTATAACAAAATTGATAAGATTACAGATAAGACGGTAGCTCATTTCGATTGGGCCCATGGTCTTCAGAAGATACTGTTAATAAAAATTAGTACGCGGAGATGATAAAAATGCTTGAAGCTTCCATTAATTCGATAATTGATAAGTCATTTACAATGGGATTGAAGTACAAAGTGTCAAAAATTAAGAGATCTGAGTTCTACTATCCTCCTCTATCGTTCACTCTTATTTATATATTACAATTTGATAAGTAAATTAAGCTATCATGAGGATCGAGGAATCCTTAGGATTTTTTTTACTATTTATGAAGATTGCAATATAAAAAGTTAATCTCTCTTTGAACCGTTTTGTGCCTAATTTCTTCGATCTTCAATGGTCTGTGCATCTTCCTGATCTTCTTAATTATCTTCAGTTAACAACAATTGTCCATTTTTGCATAAAATCAAAACAATTAAAACCAAAGTTCATAAAATATCTAATATCATTTAATATTATTTCCTAAGAGATTTTTAACCATTTTCTTCCCTAATTACTTCAAACTAATAGAAAAGTAAACAAAGAATATATAATAAACCAAAGTAACAAGGAGACTATTTATACCTCTTTCTCACCCCAACAACGTCTCGGAAGATGATGAAGAAGTGACCAACTTTGTCAGAAGATTGAACAAGCGAACCAACGACAGGTGTAGAGGTAAGATTCATTTGATTTGTTTTAATTGTGATTGTATTAGTCATTTTGATAATAAATGTCCTCATAAGAAAAAGAGAAATGATGAAGTTTACTCAAATAGTAAATAAACATATTATAAAGGAAAAATAACCACACTAAAAGATTTCAAGAAAAGACTATGCACCAAAGAATACATCTCATCATCAGATGAAGATGAAGTCAGTGACAGTGAGACAAAAAGATTTCTATGCATGGTAGTAGAAGAATTTGATAAAGAAGACTCCGAAGAATAATATGAAGAGGCCGAAGAATTATATGAAGAGGCCGAAGAAGAATATGAAGAGGAAGAAGTTGACTACTGAGGAGAATTGTTGTGTGCCATAGAAGTTAACAAAAGAAAAAAGAAGAAAAACAAGAAACTACAAGCGGAACTAGACAAGAAAGAAGACACTCAGGAACTAGAACAAATGATCACAAATTTGAATTTTGAAATTGAAGAAGATAAAAAAATTGAAGAAGCACTCAAAGAACAACTAGAAGGAAGAGACAAGATCATTGGAAATTTGGAAGTAGAGATTGTCACATTAAGAAAGGATCTTCAAAAGAAAAATACGCAGAATAACTCTAAAGTTTTGAATGACATTATCAACAGTCATAAACCTCATCGTGAAAATTTCAAACTTGGATACAATCAGACAGAAAAGGGATCAATATCCAAAACAAGAAACATATCCAAAAAGCTATGCATAAACAATCAAAGGGGATAGGAAGGTCTACAAAGAAAATTATAGAGACACTCCTCCACCGAGAAGATTTAAATTTCAGAATAAAAAACTGACAGAAACAGATAAGCCTCAGGAAGAAGAAGGATTCATAAGAGCACCTCCTTTCACAAGATCTTCAACTCCCAGGTATCAAACTATTTTTTTTGGTTTATGTTATGTATGTAATAATTTTGGACATAAAGTTGTGAATTGCAGAGCTAACAATAGGAACATAAACAATTTTGAAAGTCATACACAAAAGGATTATCCAAGAAGACCTAGTGAAACATAGAGAAGAAGTTACAATATGTTTGAATCGGTGAGTATTGAAGTGGAATTCTACAAATGTAACAACTTTGGACACATGGCCAAAGACAGGGATGATTTTAAGGATGGAAATTTATTTTAAAATGTAGAAACCTTGGCGAATCTTACTAATCCTTCATATGCCAACTATAAATATTTGGTGATATGTTTTTAAAAATATTCAAATTTTTAAGGATTTTATATATTTTTTATAAATTTTTGGTGATTTTTAAGGTAAAATAATTTTATCCTATAGAATTTGGGCAAATCATTTTTAAAATAGAGAATCACTTTTTTGGAAAAACCATGGAAAATTTGCCCATGAGTGAAATTTATCCCCTAAAATCATCCATGGCCAAAGATTGAAAAATGACAGTCCCTCCTAGAAAACCACAATAGAACAACAACAGTCACAGACAGGAACTTCACAAAAGGACATGGATAAGAAAGCATAATCAATATAGCAATGAATAATTCACACTCGCTCTACAAGATAAGCAGAAGAAACATGGTTTGTATGTTTACAATGGTTGTTCAAAACACATGACAGGTGATAGAGACAAGTTTCTTGCATTAGGAAATGAAAGAGATGGATCATTCTCCTTCGGAGATGATGATTCGGCTAAAATCATTGGAAAAGGCACAATCAGAATTGTGAACAATAATACCAAGGCAGAAAATGTTCTACTAGTAGAAGATATGAAACATAATCTTCTAAGTGTGAGTCAAATGTGTGACCAAGGTCATAAAGTTACTTTCGATTCACAAAAGTGCGAGATAAGAAAAGAAGGTTCAGGAAAATTGATTGCAACAACTATGAGAACTTCAAACAACATATACGTATTAAGTGAATTTGGAAATGAAAAGTTTTTCCTAGGAAAGGAAGATGAAATTTGGCTATGGCATAGAAGAATGGGTCACATACATTTTAATAACCTTATCAAAGTCATCAAAAGGGAAGAAGTTAGAGAAATTCCCTATATCACGAAACTATCCAACACTTTATGCAAGCATTGTCAACAAGGAAAGAAAACAAAGATCAAGTTCAAATCAAAGGAATATTCAATGACAAGACCACTGGAAATTATGCATATTGATCTAGTTGGACCAACTACAAAAAATGGTTTAAAAGGTGAGAAATACCTTTATGTTATTAGTTGATGATTATACAAGAATGACTGCAGTTGTCTTCCTCATGAATAAGTCAGAAGCTTTTGAAGACTTCAAGGTATACAAGGAAATGGTTGAAAATGAAATGGATTCAAAAATCAAATGCTTGAGATTTGATAATGGAGGAGAGTTCAATTCAAAGGAATTTATGGACTACTACAGAAAGCATGGAATAAAAAGGAAATTATCTATTGCTAGGACACCTAAACATAATGGAGTTGTTGAAAGAAAGAAGATGACAATACAGGAAATGGATTGAACAATTCTAATGAATTCCAAATTGACAGATATATTTTGGACACAGACAGTGGATACAACAATTCACATTCAGAACAGAGTAATGCTCAGAAACAACACTGACAAAACTCCCTACGAGCTATGGAAAGGAATACCAACAAATGTAAAGAACTTCAGAGTTTTTGGAAGAAAATGCTACATCAAAAGAGAAGATGGAAGAATGAGAAAGTTTGACTCTCATGTGTATAAAAGAGTAATTGTTGGTTACTCAAGTACAAGGAAAGAATACAAGTATTACAACTTCAGATTGAACAAAGTTGTGAAAAGCATCAACATAACAATTGATGAAACAGGCAGACAAGAATTAAAGGAAGAAGAAAATGAATCAGTGGAACATCTTTATGAGGAAGAAGCAAAATATAAAGAAGAAGTAGAAAAGGAAGATGAAGAGGATCAGACTGAAGTAGAAGAGCAAGTTCAACAACTTCCTCCAAAGACACCTAGAAAACGAGTACAAAAAAAATCATCCTTCAAATCATATTATCAGAAACAAATTTGTAGGAGTTGAGACTAGAAGATGAATCTATTCACTAGAACAAACACATGTACAACTCTCATCTACAATTGAACCAAATAGTTTTTAAGAGGCTAACAATGATGGATTTTGGAATAAGTCCATCGATGAAGAATTAGATCAAATAGAGAAAAATGACACTTGGGAATTGGTTCCAAGACTAAAGAATAAGAATGTGATCGGAATAAAGTGGGTATTCATGAATAAATTGAATGAACATAGACATGTTACAAGGAACAAAGCTAGATTGGTATGTAAAGGATATGCACAGGTTGAAGGAATTGACTTTGAAGAGACATTTTCCCCAGTTGCCAAAATGGAAGCAATCTGATTGCTTTTAGGTTATGCATGCTCCAAAAATATTAAAGTGTATCAGATGGACATAAATTCATCTTTTACGAATCAAGAACTTGAAGAAGAATTCTTCATTGAACAACCAAAAGGATTTCAGTTGTCATAGAACACAGATTATGTGTGTAAGTTAAAGAAGGTCTAGTATGGTATAAAATAGCCTCCTAGAGCATGATACTCTAGACTGAATAGATATCTACAAAAGGCAAGGTTCAGAAAATGAAATGCAGACAACAACCTATACATCAAGGTAATTCAATATAGTATTTTATTAATTGAAGTTTATGTTGATGAAAATATTTTTGGAAGTAATGATGACAGGTTAAGCCAAAAATTTGCAAAGGACATGCATAATGAATTTGAAATGTCATTACTTGGAGAACTATCGTTCTTTTTGGGTCTTCATATACGTAAAATAAATCAAGGAATTTTTATTTCTCCTATGCAAAGCAGTTGCACAAGTTGAACAAAGATGATGATTCAAAGTTTACAGACCAGAGGAAATACAAATTGATGATTGGAAGCTTACTATATGTGACAACATCCAGACCAGATTTAGTGCAGGAAGTTGGACATGTGGCACGATTTCAAGAATCACAAAAGGAATCACATGTATTAGCAGTGAAGAGGATTTTCAGATATCTCAAATGAACATAAGAGTTTGGATTATGGTATCCAAAAGGAAAGGAAGGACAAGAACATCAAAGTTGAATATGTGGGCACAAAAGAACAAGTGGCAGATATCTTTACAAAATTGCTTCCAAGAGAAGCCTTTGAGTATCTTCACCAGAGACTCGGAGTAATTTCTACTCCAAAATGAATGTTTTTTAATGCTTATCTTATATGTATTAGATGTACACAAGGAAGCACCATAAAGAGGTCAGTTCAGGTCGGGAGATCAGTTCTAAGAAGAGTTCAGTTAGGAGGAGCAGCCCCAGATGGTGTTATCAGACTAATCGGTAGGTGTGAACACTAAATGATCTCCCTAGATCCACCTAGATCTAGAACAAAACACACCAGAACATGACGCTTTCCTTAAGTTTTAGATATTGAATTTACTAACTAGAGAGGGATGGGTGACATACCATTTAAATGTCGCTTCCTCTCGCCATCTCCATCCTAGCTCCGTTCCAATGCTCATACAATGATGATCCTGCAAAAGAACGCAACCAACCAAAGTGATAGCAATAGCATAAACTCAATATAAACCTATGTATGTGATCAAGGAATCATACGATGAAACACAACAAGCTTTATAGGAAAGAATCATATTATTGTATCATATTAAATGTGAAAGAGAGATTACAATCATGGCCTTGATGTCGTAAGGTCCCTTCCAACTGTCCTTCGTTCCCCACACACTTTCACTCCAAGAATTCTGAGAGCACAGATCCGATAATATTCACAATCTATCTTGACAAAGTGTCTCATCTAGCCAAGCTAAAAATCTCCAAAGCTCAATCCAATCCAAGCTAATCCCAAAAGCTCCAAAGCTAACAAAAGCTAACTTTATCCATGAGAACTCCTCTCCTTTTATAATTTGAAGAGGATAAGGTGAGGAGGTTAGGATGATCCCACTAAATCATGAAAGCGAGTAAGATCCAAACCATTTGGATGCCACCTCACCATAGAAGTTTCTCCTT
>ML792527.1:39135-69976 GCA_009831015.1 Picea engelmannii
AAGAGTGTGAAGACTTCTCCCAAAGGTTGAAGCAAAGTGTCAAAGAAGAAAGAAGATATGCAAGCAATTGGTTGATTGTTGCAAAGATGTACGTCTGCTAATTGAGCTTTGTGCACTAACACGAGAAGAGCATGATCTCAGATTGGAGCAATGAGCGATGTCTCAAACTCTCAATAGAGGAAAAGCTTGCTAAAGCATATTTCCGAGTGAAGACAATATGTGCCAACATATGAGAGAAATATGACCAACCTTGGGTTTTATCCAAGATATTGGAGTTGAATGTAGACGAGGAAGAATGGGATGACTCAGAAGAAGATACAAATCTCGACAAAGCTCTCCCGCCAAACGATCAAGCAAAAGACAAAAAAATTTCATATCTTGAGCATGCCTTGGATAAGAATATTGAAGATCACACATCCCCAAGCAAAGAACCTCAAGAAGAAGTTTATGAAGAGGGTTATTAACCCCTTGAAGAGGAGAAAGAATCACCGCATGATTCCATTGAATACAACGAAGATTTGTTTGAAGAAAAAGAGCATGAAGGGGTGAATCATGAGGAAGATCACCAAACACACGAAGTGGAACAAGAGTTGCCTTGTGAATATGCCAAATAAGAACACTTTGATGAAACACACCATGTTGAAGACCTAATCCACAAAGAGGCTCCTCATGAAGATGAAGCATCGATATTTGCTCCTCTATTTGATGAAGTCATCCAAGCTTCCATTCCTCCTGCACATGAAGAAGAGAACGTGGTAAGTTATACTCCTTTCCAAGTTTTTGATGTTGCTTCATTTCATGATTTGGAAAGTGAAGAAGTGCCAGAGAAACCCTTGGATGCATTAGACTCCTCGTGTTATAATAAAGGTGATGATGTGATTGAGAATATTGATGATTTTATACATGTTGGGAGACATAAATGGGATTTTATTTGTTCTAATTTTAATGGAGATCCCATTTATGACATTTAAGGTCGTTTTCAATTGTTGCCTTTAGAACAACCATGTGTGATTGCTAGAAACTCAGATGAGTGGCAACATGAAGATGACATGATTACAGATTTATTCCGATACCGAGGGATGAATTATTGCAGCATTATCATGATCATTTTTGGTCATATCCTAGAGGGTTTGATACATAACCTTTCAAGAACTTGGATTTATTCTACAAAGAAGATTTTCAACCACCGTTGTGCTCTAATTGTGAGACCATGATTTGCTCAAAACAGGATTTTTGTGACGAGAGTTACCAGCCTTCTCTGTTTTCACCTTGCTATTTTGTTATAGATACGGTTGGGATTTTCCTTATGATAGTCACTTTCCTGTAGGACAAAGTTGTTTGCAACCTATGGTTTGTTGCAAGGCTTTTCAGTTTCACACACAAGACCAACAAGCCTTGAATTGGGAGCAAATTTTTTTCTCTAGGCCTGGTTCGATCCCTTACCTTGTGCTCTCTTCTCCCATAGTCAACCTTAAAGTGTTCCTTAGGTTCCTTCATCCCTTCTCGATCTTCGAGTGATGGCCTTGTAGTTGAGGATGAGAATCTGCCTTTGTCTGACTCTTTCGACCTTGTCTTGGGATGGATAGGGCAGGGTTGTAGTAATTCCTCCTTGCATGACTTTGTCCCGCCCTCCCACCTCTATGAGTTGGATTTTATGATTAGTTATGGTATGGTGTATGTTCCAACTCATGATATTTTTGTGCTACTTATCCTTATTTTGGTTTATGATGAAGCACAGGGGTAGATATTCTGATACAATGTTGGGACGGTTTCACTAGTCATATGATTATACCTAGCATTTCATCCTAACATAGATTAGTGTAGGTAGGGCATTTTGCATCTTGCATTGCATTTGTATATATCTTGCATCATGCATTCATGCTAGTATAGTCTTGCATCTTCTTGTATATATTTTATCTCACTTGTAAATAATACATACATGTTAGGAACTTACATTTCATCATTGTATATTATTTCCTTATCATTTATAGTTTAGTGAAATTTTTTCTTTTCAGCATGATTTGGATTTATCACTAACTTCAGTGGATCACATCCACCGACTGATACTTCTAAAGGGTGTTGTTGTTTGAAGTGAGCGCATGATTATAGGTCTTGGACAACCAGAGATGCTAAGGTTCTCATGCACTCTACGATGAGCACATGTCCCCATGTTGGAGCCAAATGTTACCCCCCCCCATGCCTAGGTGTAACTAGAATGGATCATGTATCATGGCCTGCAATGGAGACAATGATCCTGACCATGATGATGATCATAATGTCCACAGATGGAAGCCCAACAACCCCCCTCATTTTCCTTTACGGCTACAGATCAACCAAGGCTCAACACATCCAAGCAACCCAGTGTATGGGAGATGGTAAGCCAGCGTCACCATGAGGTATGTTAGTCCTTCTTTCATGGGAGGTGTTGTACTTAATCTGTTGGGCATGTAGATGAGGATATTTGCTTGAAGTTGGATAATGGATCATTGGATTAGGAAATTGTGTCAGTTGCCTTATTTCACCTTGGTGGTCAGCGTCTATGCCCTAGTCCCATGTTGTCACCACCCAGGGAAAAGGGGTACAATTGGGGGGCCCTCACAAGGATAATGTCTCGTTCCCCACCATAATTAATACTTTCCATCTCAAAGCCTCTCATAATGTACTAAACTTCGGTAATGGGTCATGGTCCATTCTCCCATGAAAAGAAGAGGCTAAAGGCCCAGAGGTTGATGCAGTTGCTCTATGTACATGCTATTGCTAAATGATTAAGAACACCATAAAATCCTCAGGCCATCTTGAGATCTACCCCCTCTAATGGTAATCGCCCCTGTTCGGATGCGAATGAATGCACCAAATTATAAAGGACTACATCCTAGTAAAAAATGAAGGAATGAAGCTTGAAACCTTTTAAAGGGAACTCGCAAATGATAATTGGCTATCAAAAGGAAAATTAAGGGGTTTAAAATGAAAAAAGTACCAAGGAAAGGGTATCTCAAGCAAAAAGCGTTCCCTCTACAAAGGCACTCATAGAAATGGATTCAGTGACACCATAAGCCACGAAGTAAGCCATAATCCATATCACTATCACACTTACTCTTGAAGGGTTTCTTTATTTCCTACTTCCCTCAGGACCTATCCCTATACCTGGTTCTTTTATGTCCTGTCTAGGTTGGAACACCTAATAGGGTTGGATGAAGGCCCTCCCATACTTAAACTTTCCAACTCACATGGGATCCTGAGCTGGTGTGATGCTTGAAGGGGATACTGAGGTGAATTGTTTACATGGCTTACATCTTAGGTAACAACTTACTTTGCATGTTTTAAGGACTAACATCTCTTATGAACATTGGTTTACCTTGTCTATACTCTGCTTTGTTTTGGATGGCATTGACATGGTTCTTTCAAGGACATCCTAAGCTTGTACGCAGGGCGTTGTGTCTTTATTGTAGGAATTTGGCACATGTGATGGAGAAAAGTGAGTCATCTAGTGATTCACCACCTTCAAACATCAAATCAGACATCCTTGTAACCTTGGAGGATGGACAGATGGACTTGGTTTGAGCTGGATTTGGTCATGATGGAACACAGATGGGATGAAAGCCCACAGGTTGGGCAGAGTACTCTCGGGGCTTATTATTCACTGAGTTAGAGATGTTGCAACAACCGACAACCAAACACCATGCAAAGACTAGATGCAGCTCCCTCCAGCGTAGATGTAGTGCCTCAAACCCTTGACGTCACCCTCCATTGATCATGATGTCATCTTCTAGGGTTTCATGGCATTAGGGTTTGATGGACAATTGGGGTACCAATGATGATTGGCATGACCTTGGATGAGGAGATGCATCATTTTCCATCACTTCACTCTTGATTGGTGCCACGTGGCCTTTGGAGGCCTCCACCTTGCCTAGGAAGCACTGATGTCACACACATGTGGCCTATTATGATGCATTTTTGCATTTTTTATATTTTATGAAGGGTTAGTGAGGGGTCAGACCTACTTGACTTAAATTTATGTTTGTGGACAAATGTGCTAGGCTAGCCTCATATAAGAAGGATAGCGCCAGTGCTAGCTCTTATTTTCGCATCATGACTCCTCACCATTTGTGGGGTAACAATTCTAGACTTTCGCTATTTCAGCCATTCTTGGCATGTTATCTTATGTGCTATGCTTGGAGGAGATCTCTTGTGAATGCTTTTACTCATTTTGGATGGATATTTCTGCAATTAGGGTTTATTCTCTTGGTTTCTTGATGAAGTAAGTAAATTTCTGCAATTCTATGGTATTTTGTTGATGTAAATGGTGAAATTGCTATTTTGTTGCAATAAGTCTTCTTTTGTTGAAACCGTAAGAGAGGAACATAAGTGCTTCTTCCTCTCAATAAGTTTTATTTGTCCAAATTTGTAAATCGTCCTTGCTAGGGTTAGAAGACTAAAACCCAAAAGTGCTTGCACTTTAGGATTTTATCCCTAGACATTTTATCTTTGACTTAGTTGAAGCTTCAATAAGGGGAAAAAGATATATAGGGCCCAAACATGCTTGCACCCTAGATATCATTTTCTTCAAGGTCTAAAGCCTAAGGACCAAACATGCTTGCACCTTAGGGTTTAGACTCTACCTCTTGGTTTCAATTAGATCAATCTTCAAGTATAAATGCATTTGAGACTCCATAGGCCCTAGAGTGACAACGAAACTAATATAGAAGTAATCTTGTGGTGAAAGTAGTTGTTAAAATCATTTTTCTAAATCTCTCAAGTGTTCTACTAACTCCACTAACCCTAACTCTAGCAAACTCACAATATTTCTTGTTGTTGTTACAAAAGTTTGCTACAGTCACTGAAAAATGTTCTAATTTGTTGCATACACCTAAGTACAAGTGTCTTAACTTGTTCATAAATCATCTCTAGCAATTGGATAATATTCTATTGGTTAAATGCTTGCTTTTCATGGTCAATTGTGGTGTTTCTGAGCATTAATTGTTGCTACTGTTGCAAATTGTAATGTCCCCCACCTCTTGATGAAGAGGTTAGGAGAGACTCAGTAGTATAGTCTGTTAAGGTTTAAGCTATTATTAGGTTTCTTTTTATTTCACTAGATAACAATAGCATAGATAGGATCACTGAGAAATACACAATCACAAGAGACACATCATTTATCCTAGGAAACCCTCATGGGGGAGAAAACCCAGCTAAAACTTCCTTAATATAGATAGCCAATACTTGCCAAGAGATAACAAAAAAAAATACAGAAAGTCCTCTCCCAAGAATGCGCCTCTCTCTCTTCCTTCTTCTCCAACTGCAACTCCAAACTTGTGCTCTGATGAACAAGTGAGTGTGTGAACAAATGAGGCGTTGTCCTCTCTTATTTATACAATCTGGCAGGTGTTGAACTGAGGTGTCTTTTCACTGGCAGGGCCAACTTCTCAATCTAGGTGGTTATAACCACTTTAATATATTCTGGGGGTCGACTTCTCATTTAGCATATTACAATTAGGATTTGACCAATCTGCAAAAGGGGATTTGGTCATTTACAATACCCGACATGATCAATCTGCAAAAGGGGATTGATTTAATGAATAATACATCAATAATAAATAGAATACTCTTTGCAGTTACATTATTTCAACATAGTCATCCCCACTAGACTATAGTCTCATGCAGTTGGGGAAAAGTCAGCTAAACATAATGTTATATTTTAAAGTTGACTTAGTAAAAAGTAACTCACTGGGAGATTAGAGCGCTTGAGGTTGAGTTAGGAGTTGAACCTAAGGGTTAACTTAACTCAATAGAAGATTAGAAAGAGGTATAAAGGAAAGCCTAGGGCGCACCTCTCACTTCATCTTGGATTATTATGCATTTGGCTATTGGGTTCTTGAGCACATAGTTTTGAGGGTTTTGAGAATACAAACCCTAGAGAACAACTCAGTGGTGAAAGATTCCACTCACCTTGTTCCAAGCTTGGTCTCAAGGATGAAATACTCCACCCAGACTATTCAACAATATTCACAGGTACTATCATCCATTCAGGAGAGCAGCAGGTCGTACCGTTAAGGGTTTTTCTAGCAAGGGGCGCATCATTTCTTGGAGAGGAGTTTGATCCAGGTCATTGACCAGGCTTATTGACATTCTAGCATCTGGGTATTTCTTGCAGGGCCTTGTTCATCAGATTTGGAGTGTTTTGAGAGGGTTACTCTTGCTATATTATTATATGGAACTTTGGGATGTTTTTGAGAGAAGTAGGGCACAACTGTGATTCAGATCTACTCAGTTTGGAGGGGTTACATGTCAGATCTAACCCTGAGACTTCTCCTAGTAGCTTGTGGTGGCTCGATCTATCTTTCTAGAGAATTTCAGGGTATTTGGGGGCCTCCTCCATCAGGGTCGAAATATTGAGCTTGACAATCTTCAGGAGGGCGCAGCCTTGATCAGGGTTTCAACAGTTTGGAGGGGTAGATCTTGGCATCTTGACTTGAGACTTCAGAGAGGGCTTCTACTTGCCCCGATCTATCTTTCTGTGAAGTTTGGGGCTATTTAGAGATCTCCTTCAGTTGGGCCGAAATATTGGTCTTCTTAGCTTTGCAGCAAGACATGCCATCAGCCAAGGGGGTTTGGACTTGACCCTGGTTCTTATTGCATTGATCTTCATTGTATATCCAGCCTTTGGAGGCTTGCATCTTCTTATCAGGAGCATTTTTTAGCAGCTCATATATTATCTATTGGAGCCATCTGATGTTATTCCAAATCTGCATCCTCTTTGTATCAGGTTCTTGCTTTTCATAATAATAAAGGTCAAATCTATGCTATTTGGTTCCATATCTTGTGTACCGGTTAGATCTTGTATTTCCATTGAGTATATCTTTCGATCTATGCTTAATAACTGAATATAAACCCTAAGGCCAAAACTTAAGAGGCCATCTTGCAAACACACACATACGAACAAGTAAATCAGTGGTCAGTTAGTGTTCCAAGCAAAAAAAAATGGCTTGGGAACATTACACAAATCATTTATTCTTGTTATATAATTGTTTACTGTTGTAAATTTGCAACAGCCAATGCAATTTAACTTGTCTAGTGTCTAAAGAGGTCATTGTTGCATACTTTAGCTTGGTAATTGTTATATATATGCTGCAACTTGTTCTTGTCCCGGGCAGGTATAATAGTCACCTTACAACCTTTCTTTCCTTCCTAGACCTAGACCAACTAACAGGTGATAAAGATAGGGGGTGATGGGCTTGGTTATCAAACTTGCTATTTGATCCTTGAGGTCACCGGGGAAGCCTCCCTTGTGGTGGACCTCCTCCATCACTAAAACAAGGGAAGATTTTACTTAGGTGAGAGTAGTAGTTTCTTCTACGGTTACGCAAGATTTGGGGATCTTGTGGTGGGCTTTGCAAAAGTACAAATCCTACGATAACAGGACTCTAGAGGCCATTAGAGCCTCTTTGTTGATGTATTTGTGTTCAAAGGTGGATTGTACTCGGTGCTATTTTGGTTATATGCACCCTTACTTGCTATATACATGAGAAACTTTGCATATTTGTGTATAATCGTTTGGATTCATATGGATGCACATTAATATATATATATTTTTGTTCGAATTTTGAATATTTTATATATTTGTTGGTTGACCGATTTTTTGGTTTGGTTTTTTTTCCGGTTCTGATTTGGTTCACATTTTTGGGGTTGACTAATTCGATGACCGGTCTGGTTCTGATAACACTGCTACATATAGCTTAACCCACTTTATCAAGAGGAATAGACTGGCCTCTAGGAGAGTAGAGATGCTAGTTGCAGTGCACAGTTCCCTACGTCTTGTGCATAGGAAGACACCAAAGTATTGGAGGGGATCGATGACACGATGGGATGTGGATCCAGAGAATGGTGCACATATAGATGAGGAGGATGGACCAGCTAAGATGCAACATGGTTTGGTTGGTGTGCCATTGGTTACTCATGAGAGTGACTATGAGTCAGATAGTGACATTCTCGTTGATGGTCCTGATGACTTTATGTAGCAGATGGATGTAGAGGACCAGTCAATCATATTGAGTCCTTGATTCTTGTTGCCACCTTATACACACCTCAAGTCACATGGAAGAAATATTCGAGTCAAGGTAATGTCATTCAACACTCGACTCCTCCATCTAGGCCAACTCCTAGCGAAGCGAAGGGGTGAGTCCCTAAAAAATAACTAGGGCTAAGTAAGCTAAGTACAAAAAGGAAATCTAGGAGTTTATTCAAAGCAAGAGAAAGATAACAATCTAATCTAGCAACATATATAATTCATTCACCATAAAAGATACATTCATTGATAACATAAGTAAATGAAACACATTTGACCATGAGTTACTTCAAGATAAATAGAAATATTTAAAGTGCAAGTGCTTGAAGTAAAATGCTCTCAAAGTAAAGATTGAAAGTAAATAGACTAGTGCCAACTAATGAGATAAATGTTGCTAGAATGAAAAGATATATTGGAGTGCTCTTGACAGTTTTATTACTAAGGTGAATTGCTTAAGTTAGTGAGTTTTTTTGTGATTGCATGAAAGGAAATCTAAGTTAAATGTTTGACCCTTTAGATATTGTCCTTCAATTCGGGTACAGAGAACATGCTATAGGCCCAACAAGAAGAGAACATATCTCATTAATGGATATCCCCCCGACTTCACACACAAGTTCACTGTATTGTCCAAATGAACAATAATAACTATTGTATTTTCATATTAAACTAAATCCACACTAACCAGTTCCAGTTCTAATGTACTCCCAAGATCCAACTAGGCTCGCAAGGGGCCAGCACAATACTAGGGCTGCTAAGGGGATGGTTTATTTGCCAAATTGAAATTGCAAAAATGAAAAGAAAAAATTGAAATCTAAACTAGAAATTGAAATGTTTGTAGTGTGTGTGTGTGTTTTATTTTTTTAAGTTAGCAAAATTTTAAAGCATAAAGAAAAGGAGCCAATCACAAGAAGGACACCGATCCCCCCAAGGGGGCATGAAACTGGGCGCTGAGTAGCCCAATGATTCTATTGACAGTTACAAATTCTTTTTGGGAATGCTTGTGATCCTTTATAGAACGAGGACCAACAAGTTTACAAGTTTCATAAAATTTTATTATGATAAGAGGGGGGTGCTTTCGGGGGAGTCTCCTATATGTTCACCAAACCTGCAAAAATAAAGAGCTAAAGATGGTAGAAGTTGCCCAAACACAATTTGAAAGTGTCTTCAAACAATGTTAGAAAAAACCCAAAATTTACTAAGTTAAACTATGCAAAAATAACAAAATTTACCAAGGAAAGCAAGCTAAAGGCTAGCTCCCTTAGTGTCTATTGTTTGCTGTTTTAGGACAGCAAAAAATTGGCACTAAGACTTGCCAAATATGAAGTTGAAAGCTCAAAAAATCCTATCTATCTTCTAGCCTTAAAAATGTTCTTTACAATTTAGCTAAAAGGATGGATTAAGCAAGCTAGATCTATAGAAAACGAAACCCTTTATAAATGTTTAATGATCCCAAGCCAAATTTTTTTGCTTGGAATCACTAACTAACCCCTGATCTGATTATTAAGTGTTGTG
Organism: Picea engelmannii; assembly: GCA_009831015.1. Taxonomy (NCBI): domain Eukaryota; kingdom Viridiplantae; phylum Streptophyta; class Pinopsida; order Pinales; family Pinaceae; genus Picea; species Picea engelmannii. Next base: position 48,710 of record ML792527.1, read on the forward strand.
TATGCAGGCTGGCCTTGACATTTCGGCCTTAAGGTTTATTCAGTTGTTTCAGCCATGTGTTATACAAGCATTACTGCAAACATATGATATCATCATCAAGCCAAGATATGAACACAAGCAATGACTGAACTTTATTATAAGAAATCAAGCACCTGATACAATGAGAGAAGCGGATCTGGAATAACTTTAGATGGATTCTATGACAATAATATAGTTGCATACAAAATGCTCCTGAAGATACAAATCAAGCCTCCCAAAGGCTGCAATAGAAGATGAATGCTCAATCTGCAACTAGGGTTTAAGCCTAACCCCCAAGCAACTGGTATGGTGTAATGTCCCCCACCTCTTGATAAAGAGGTGATGAGGAGACTCAGTGGCATGGGCATCCCCACTAGGCCATAGGGTCAACTAGACTAAGGTCATATTCTTAAGTTGACTTGAGGAAAAAGGTTAAAAGGAGTAAAAGATAACTAAATAAAAGAATAGAAGTTAACCCTGGGAGTTAATCTAACTCAACAGAGAAATAGAAGTAAAAGTATAAATAGAAGGCTGGGGTGCACCTATTATTCATTCGGGATTTTGGTATTTGCTAGTTATTGCTCTTGAGCATACAGTTTGGGGGTTTCGCTGTACAAACCCTTGTGAGCAACTCAGTGGTGAAAGACCCACTCATTTGTTACTCAGCTTGGTCTCGGGGATGAAAGACTCCACCCACACCATTCTACACTCAACACACTTCCACCTATCAATTCAAAAAAGCAGCAGGGTCGTACTATTCATGAGTTTCCAGCAAGGGCGCATCATCATCTAAAGAAGGGTTCGATCCAGCTGATCAGGAGAGCCTTTGGTCATTCCGACACTTAGGTTTTACTTGCAGGGTCTCAACCATCATTTTGAGGGTTGTTCTGAAAAGTTAGCAGCATTGGATCTTTAGCTTCACATTGGGACGGCTTGGAGGCAAGAGGACATCCTATGATTCAGTCTTTCTCAGATCTAGGGAGATCTACTTGGAATCTGGGTCTGAAACTTCTTATACGGGTTTCCCATAGCCCGATCTACATTCCTGGAGAGTTTCGGAGCATTTGGAGGTCTCTTTCATTAGGGCCGATTTATCTAGGGTTTCAGGCATCCAGGAGGGCGTAGCTTCATTTGAGGATTCAGTGTTTGGAGGGATTTGCCTTAGCCTTTCAGCTTGAGACTTCAGGAGGGGGTCACTGTCACCTGGATCTATCTTTTGGCAGAGTTTGGACTCACTTGGAATCTTCCTACAGTTGGGCCGAATTATTGAGGGTTTCAACTATCTACTAGAGCATGGCATCTTCCAGACTGAGGAGCTTGGGATTCATATGGGCCATATCTGCTTGCTTTAGTCTTCATCTCTCATCCAGCCTTTGGAGGCTTATTTTGTATCGACAGAGCATTTTGTAGCAGCTCGTATTTCTTATCTATTGGGCCATCTGAGAATTATTCCAGATCTGCCCTCTATTGTATCTGTTCCGTGCTTCTTATAATAAAAGGTCAGATCTTTGCTTGTGTTCTCTATATCTTGAATGTATTGTGATCTTTCATGTGTTGGATGAATTCTGTATAAACACCACTTAATAATTGGACAACTCAATAAGTCACCTGCACATCAAACACAACAGTGGTAGTTAGTGGTTTCAAGTGAAAAAATTGGTTTGGGATCATTACAGTGGTATTAGAGCTTTGATCCTCCAAACCTGTGGAGGGATCAATGCATGCAGAGGTACAGTGGAATCTTTATGGGTAGAAGGAAGAAACCAAGCAGTGAAACAGAGGCCGAAATGGAAGGGTCAGGGGATGACCATGAGCCTCAAGGCTTGGCCTTCTTGGCAGCCGAATTTGGCAAGTTCCAGCAGACCATAAATCTCACGAAGAGCAAATTGGTCCACCATTTAGAGGAGAACTAGGAAAACAACAGAAGGGGGCAGGCCAAAATTTCTGAAACCTTGAAGAAGGTTGACAAGAATCTGAAGAAGATTGACGAGAACCAATCCCGGATAACTGATCTTTTGATGCAAATGACCCATCAAGGGAAGGACCCTAAGACGTATGGGAATAAGGTGGCTGGTGGATCCGGTGGATTCCATGGTGATATCAGATATAACCCAGAGAAATCTCCCAGATCCGTAGGAAGTTAGGGAGGAGGCACGTCCAATGGTCAGATGGGTAGTAGGGTCAACCCTAGGCCATACATGCCCACATTCACAGATGAACAACTAGGCCAACATTTGGGTAGCAGGGCTAACTCAAGGCCATACATGCCCACATTCACAGATGAACAAGGGCAACAGGAACAAGTGGATGACTTTGTTGAACAAATGACGAGATGTACCAAGGAGTACTACAGTTTGGATATGACAATTCAAAAGCAGATGTCCCTGGAACAGTACTGCCAACTCAAGTTCAGAAATCAACCTAGGCCGAACCATAGGGGCAACTTTGAGTTTGAACGAAGAGCAAGAAAGATAGAGATTTCGTACTTTGATGGTACGGCCAAGATGATAGCACAAGCATGGGTGCAAAAGTTGGATACCTACCTACAGCTTAACCCCATGAGGGAGATGGAAGCCATCAGGTTTGCCACTATGTACTTGGATGGCAAGGCTCATGATTGGTGGTATCATGGACTCGCCACATTAGGCCACAATCAAATAGTATCCTACGCAAAATTTACTCAGAGACTCATTGATAGGTTTGATCAAGGGGATCCTGAGCTACACTTCTAGGAGCTCACACAGCTCAAACAAACTGGCACGGCTGAGGTGTATATTGAAGAATTTCAGAGGTTGGCAGTAATGGTGCAAGACATTTCTCCAACCAGACTCATGATGCTCTTCAATGAGGGGTTGATGGAACCCTTGAAGGGTTGGGTAAAGGCCTTCAAGCCTACCAACCTACAGGAGGCTATATGGAAGACGAGGGATCTGGGACCAGCTGCTAAGCCAAAATTCATACCCAGACCACCTCTTAACAATGGTGGAAGAGATCAAAGGCCTCCAATGAACAAGGGAGGACGTGACCCAAGGGGTTTTGACAGGGGTTGTGGCAGAGTGGATGAGAACACCAGGAGGGAGTTGAGAAGGAAGCAACTTTGCTTCACTTGCGAAGAACCATGGAACCCAACACACAAATGCATGGGCCGTGGTCAAGTGCACTACATTGAGGTCACTTCAGATGACGAGGAGGAAGAAGAGGTCGGTCAGATACAAAACATGGAGGCCAAAACCATTGAGACAGAAGAGGATCAGATCACACTACAGGACAGTATGGCCACTTTGGCATCTATCAGTGGAGTGCCCTAGTATAACACCTTCCGAATGAGGGGGGTCTTGCAGGGACAGAGGGTTTCGGTTTTGATTGATGGAGGAGCTTCCCACAACTTCATTGATTCAACATTGCTGAAAAGAAGGCACATACCCACAGTAGAATTTGAAGGGTTCAAAGTGGAGGTAACAGGTGGAGGCACTATGCCCTGCGACAGATACATTCTGGGCATGAAGCTTACCTTGGGTAGGCATGAGCTGATACAGGACGTCTATGTCATGGACCTTTCGGATACCAACATCATCCTTGGAGTTCAATGGCTCAGCACATTAGGGCCTATCACCACCAACTACAAAACCATGGAAATGTCATTCACAGAGGAGGGTGGACGAAAGGTAGTGCTTCGGGGCATGACAAGGAATGCTGCAAAGGTAGTCATGGCCAAGAGGATGGAGGCCATCTTCCGGAGAGATGAGATAGTATACGCAGCAGAATGCAGGATTGTAACACGTATGGATGAGCAGGGCAAGGTTCACTACACCCCAGAGATCAAAGAGATCCTTGACAGGCACCACAAGGTGTTTGGACCTATTCCCCTAGGGGTACCACCAGATAGGGGGTTTGAGCACATTATTGAGCTAGAGGAAGGGGCCAAACCATTCATTACCACACCGTACAGACATCCCAAGAAGTACAAAGATGAGATAGAGAAGGCCATCAAGGAACTTCTATACATGGGGCACATCAGGCCCAACACTAGCCCTTTTGCTTCTTTAGTAGTGCTGGTGAAGAAGAAAGATGGCACTATGAGGATGTGCATTGACTTCAGGGCCTTGAATAAAAAGACCATCAAAAACAGGTACCCAATACCAAGGATTGATGAACTGTTGGACGAATTGCATGGGGCCATCTACTTCACTAAGATTGACCTTCGTTCTGGTTATCATCAGATCAAGATGAGGGAGGAAGAGATCTCAAAAACAACTTTTAGATGTCATTACGACCATTATGAGTTTTTGGTGATGCCCTTTGGGTTAACCAATGCCCCCGCTACGTTCCAATCATGTATGAACCATGTGTTCAACAAACAGCTGAGGAAGCACCTATTGGTATTTTTTTGATGACTTGCTTATCTACAGCAAGACGTGGGAGGAGCATTCTACAGCAAGACGTGGGAGGAGCATCTCAGGCATGTGGATCAGATTTTGTCAATCATGGAGGAACAGTCACTGTATGCTAAGGAGTCCAAATGCGAGTTTGGAATGACAGAGGTCCTCTATTTAGGACACATCATCGGGGCAAATGGGGTACAGGTACATCAGGAGAAAATAAGAGCCATCATGGAATGGCCTACTCTTAAGACACTCACAGAATTGAGAGGATTTATGGGCATGTGCACGTATTACAGGAAGTTTGTCAAAGGATTTTCTCAGCTGTGTGCACCCTTGACCAATTTGACTAAGAAAGGAGCCTTCAAGTGGGACGAGGAGGCTCAAATAACAATGGACAAGATGAAGAAGGTAATGAGTATGTGCCTAGTCTTAGCCCTTCCAGATTTCAGCCTCCCTTTTACCTTGGAGTGATGCCTCAGGGGAAGGAATAGGGGCCGTACTGATGCAGAAGAGGCACCCTCTTGCCTATGAGAGCCGGAAACTTAGGGGTCCCGAGCTACTCTACAACATTTATGACAAAGAAATGTTGGCTATCATGCATGCACTAGCCAAATTCCAGCAATACTTGGTAGGTGCCCGGTTTGTGGTCAAGTCAGATCATAACAATCTCAAATATCTACTGGAGCAGAAAGATTTGAATGAGAGGCAACAAAAATGGGTAAGCAGAATACAGGCCTGCAACTTTGACATTGAATTTATCAAAGGGAAGAACAATGTGGTGGCCAATGCGTTATCCAGGAGGCCATCCATCTTTGCCATGACAGGGGTATCAGTTGACTGGAAAGACCATCCGGTGATGGAGCATGCAAAGGATCAGTTCGCATGCCAACTATTGGATGGGCATGTACAAGATGATAATTTCAAGGTTATGCATGACCTCATCTACTACAAGGACCGAATCTTTTTGGTTCCTGAATCGGCCTTCAAGGCTAAGGTATTGCAAGCGTACCATGACTCACCAATGGCAGGACACCAGGGGATCAGCAAGATGTACATGTAGGTGAGAGAAAGGTTCTCATGGAAGGGCCTCAAGGAGGATGTGATTAAGCACGTCAAGGAGTGTACTACATGTCAGGAGAACAAGGATGAGCACACACACCCAGCAGGGCTACTACAACCCTTACCCATTCTGAAGCACAAATGGGAGAGCATATCCATGGATTTCATCACCGGGTTGCCAAACACACAAGGGAAGGAATGCATTTTTGTCGTAGTGGACAGGTTGACAAAGTTCGCACACTTCTTCGCCATAGCCACTGACTTTAGTGCAGCACAGGTGGTCGAATTGTACTTTAGGGAGATTTTCAGGTTGCACGGCCTACCCAAGACCATTGTCAGCGACAGGGATAGCAGGTTCATGAGTACATTCTGGCAGGAATTATTTAGATTGGTTGGTACAGCTTTGACCCCTAGCACCAGCTATCACCCTCAGATGGACGGACAAACAGAGATAGTCAACAAGTGGGTGGAAGGCTACCTCAGAAATTATGTGGCAGGACAACAGAAAGCGTGGGCCAGATGGTTGCACTTAGGAGAGTATTGCTACAACACCACCCAGCATACGTCCATAGGCATGTCACCATTCAAGGCCTTGTATAGCTACGATCCTTTATCTTTTAGGGAGATTGCTTTCAGTGATAGTAGGGCACCTATAGTACAGGATTGGATACAGCAGAGCCAAGACATTCTCAAGGAGCTGAAGGATCATCTACAGAGAGCACAGAACCAACAAAAGGTCCAAGCAGACAAGCACAGAGTTGATCATACTTTTGAGGTTGGTGACTTGGTCTACCTAAGGCTCCAACCATACAGGCAGGCTTCCATAAAAAGGAGCAGAGCAAATAAACAACAGCCACCTTTCTTTGGGCCCTACAGAGTCAGCAGGAAGATAGGGGTCGTAGCTTACGGGTTGGAGCTTCCACAGGGCAATAAAATACACAACGTCTTCCATGTCTCCTGCCTTAAGAAAGCCCTCGGCCAACACATCACACCCATTGAGGTATTACCTCCCATGGATGAGGAAGGACAGCTTGTTTTGATTCCAGAGGAGATATTAGAGGTTCGAGAGAAGAGGCTCAGAAACCAAAGCATCAAGGAGTACCTAATCAGATGGAAGGATTTACCCATTGAGGATGCCACATGGGAAAAGGAGCAAGTGGTTAGAGAAGCAGGTTTGGAATTGCTTGAGGACAAGCAATTTCTAGCAAGGGAGACTGTAATGTCCCCCACCTCTTGATAAAGAGGTGATGAGGAGACTCAGTGGCATGGGCATCCCCACTAGGCCATAGTCTCACACTGAGGGGGAAGGTCAACTAGACTAAGGTTATATTCTTAAGTTGACTTGAGGAAAAAGGTTAAAAGGAGGAAAAGATAACTCAATAAAAGAATAGAAGTTAACCTTGGGAGTTAATCTAACTCAACAGAGAAATAGAAGGAAAAGCATAAATAGAAGGCTGGGGCGCACCTATTATTCATTCGGGATTTTGGTATTTTCTTGTTATTTCTCTTGAGCATACAGTTTGGGGGTTTTGTTGTACAAACCCTTGTGAGCAACTCAGTGGTGAAAGACCGACTCACTTGTTCCACAGCTTGGTCTCGAGGATGAAAGACTCCACCCACACCATTCTACACTCAACACACTTCCACCTATCGATTCAAAAAAGAAGCAGGGTCGTATTGTTCATGAGTTTCCAGTAAGGGCGCATCATCATCTAAAGAAGGGTTCGATCCAGCTGATCAAGAGAGCCTTTGGTCATTCCGACACTTGGGTTTTACTTGCAGAGTCTCAACCATCATTTTGAGGGTTTTTCCGGAGAGTTATCACCATTGGATCTTTAGCTTCACATTGGGACGGCTTGGAGGTAAGAGGACGTCCTGTGATTCAATCTTTCTTAGATCTAGGGAGATCTACTTGGAATCTGGGTCTGAAACTTCTTATACGGGTTTCCCATAGCCCGATCTACATTCCTGGAGAGTTTCGGAGCATTTGGAGGTCTCCTTCATCAGGGCCGAGTTATCTAGGGTTTCAAGCATCCAAGAGGGCGCAGCTTCATTTGAGGATTCAGTGTTTGGAGGGGTTTGCCTTAGCCTTTCAGGTTGAGACTTCAGGAGGGGGTTATTGTCACCTGGATCTATCTTTTGGCAGAGTTTGGACTCACTTGGAGTCTTCCTACAGTTGGGCTGAATTATTGAGGATTTCAACTATCTACTAGAGCGTGGCATCTTCCAAACTAAGGAGCTTGGGATTCATACAGGCCAGATCTACTTGCTTTAGTCTTCATCTCTCATCCAGCCTTTGGAGGCTTATTTTGTATCGACAGAGCATTTTGTAGCAGCTCGTATTTCTTATCTATTAGGCCATATGAGAATTATTCTAGATCTGCCCTCTATTGTATTTGTTCCATGCTTCTTATAATAAAAGGTCAGATCTTTGCTTGTGTTCTCTATATCTTGAATGTATTGTGATCTTTCATGTGTTGGATGAATTCTGTATAAACACCACTTAATAACTGGACAACTCAATAAGTCACTTGCACATCAAACACAACAGTGGTAGTTAGTGGTTTCAAGCGAAAAAATTGGCTTAGGATCATTACATAGGACCCTGTTGACTGCTAGTACGGCCTGCTGAAGACAATGGATGCCAAGGGTTCGGCCCTCCTGAAGCTGAAGACCTCCAAATGCTGTCAAACAACTCCCAAAGATAGATCAAGGCAATAGAAGCCTTCTCCTGAAGTATGGAGCTCAAATGTTGAAGCTTCCTCCTCAAACTGCAAAAACCCTAGACTGGTACGACCCTCCTAAAACCCTGAATATGGCCAATAGTACGGCCTGGCTAAATATGGGCTCTGAATCACCTCAAACTCTCTAGAATGATAGATCGGGTGGCCACAAGCACCTAAGAGAAGTTTCAATGTCAGATATAGCCTCTAGCCTCCTAGATCTGAGAAATACTGAATCACAAGACATCCCCTTCTTCCTGAATCGTCCCAACCTGCAACTAGATTATAGGGACGTGATAACTCCTCAAGGAAACCCTCAAACTGATGAGCTAGGGCTTGCAAGCAAAACCCTAATGTTGAAAACCTTCCAATCTTCCTCAAGAAGCTGGATCGAACTCTTTTCCCACCAATGGTGCACCCCTGCAAGAAAACCCTAGCTGGTACGGCCCTGCTGGTTCAATTGGTACGGCCCCGCTAGTCCTCCTGGAAAGATGATAGATGTAGAATGATGTGGGTGGAGTGTTTCATCCCCGAGACCAAGCTTGGAACAAGGTGAGTGGAATCTTTCACCACTGAGTTGTTCACTAGGGTTTGTAATATCAAAATCCTCAACACTGTATGCTCAAGAGCATCAACAAGCAATTACCAAAATTCCAAAATGAATGAGAGGTGCGCCCTTGCCTTCTCTTTATACTTTTCTTCTATTCCCTTGTTGAGTTAAGTTAACCCCTACGGTTAACCCTAACTCAAACTCCAACGCTTCTATTTCTTCATTGATTTATCTTTTAACTCTTTTTACCTTTTTCTTAATTCAACTTAAGAATATAACCTTAGTTTGGTTGACTTTTCCCCTCAGTGTGAGACTATGGCCTAATGGGGATGCCTAGGCCACTAAGTCTTCTCAAACCTCTTCATCAAGAGGTGGGGGACATTACAGTCTCCCCTGCTAGAAATTGCTTGCCCTCAAGCAATTCCAAACCTGTTTCCTGTACCACTTGTTCATTCTCCCACGTGGCATCCTCAATGGGTAGATCCTTCCATCTGATTAGATACTCTTTGATGCTTCTTTTCCTGAGCCTCTTCTCCCGAACCTCTAGAATATTTTCCGGAATCAAAATCAGTTGCACCTCTTCGTCCATGGGAGGTAGCACCTCAATAGGTGTGATGTGTTGGTCAATGGCCCTCTTCAGGCAGGACACAGGGAACACATTGTGTATCCAGCTTCCCTGTGGAAGCTCCAGATCGTAAGCTACGGCCCCTATCTTCCTGTTGATCCTGTAGGGTCCAAAGAAACGTGATTGTAGCTTCTCTGCTCCGCTTCTTTTTATAAAAGCCTACCTATATGGTTGGAGCCTTAGATAGACTAAGTCACCAACCTCAAAGGTACGATCAACCCTGTGCTTGTCTGCTTGGACCTTCTGCTGGTTTTGTGCTCTTTGTAGATGATCTTTCAGCTCTCTGAGGATGTCTTGGCTCTGTTGTACCAAATCATGTAACATTGGTGCCCTGCTGTCACCAAAAGCAATCTCTACAAAAGATAGTGGGTAGTTGTATAAGGCCCTGAATGGTGTCATGCCTATGGACACGTGTTGGGTAGTGTTGTAGCAGTACTCTCCCTAGTGCAACCATCTGACCCACGCTTTCTGCTGCCCTACTACATAATTCCTGAGGTAGCCTTCTACCCACTTGTTGACTATCACGGTCTTCCCATCCATCTACGGGTGATAGCTGGTACTAGGGGTCAAGGCCGTACCAACCAATCTGAACAACTCCTGCCAAAATGTACTCATGAACCTGCTGTCCCTGTCACTGACAATGGTCTTGGGTAGGCCGTGCAACCTGAAAATCTCCCTAAAAACAATTCGGTCACTTGTGCTACACTAAAGTTTGTGGCTATGGAGAAGAAGTGTGCAAACTTCGTAAACCTGTCCACCACTACAAAAATGCAGTCCTTCCCCTGCGTCCTTGGCAACCCGGTGATGAAATCCATGGATATGCTTTCCCACTTGTGCTCTGGAATGGGTAAGGGTTGCAGTAGTCCTGCGGGGTGAGTGTGCTCATCTTTGTTTTCATGGCATGCAGTACACTCCTTGACATGCTTTATTACATCCTCCTTGAGGCCCTTCCATGAGAACCTCCCTCTCACCTGCCTATACGTCTTGCTAATCCCTTGGTGCCCTGCCATTGGTGAGTCATGACATGCCTGCAACACCTTGGCCTTGAAGGTCGATCCAGGAACCAAAAAGATTCGTCCCTTGTAGTAGATGAGGTCATTGATAATCCTGAAGTTATCATCATGTACCTGTCCGTCCAATAGCTGACAAGCGAACTGATCCTTTGCATACTCCATCACCAAGTGGTCCTTCCAATCAACTGATATACTTGTCATGGAAAAAATGGATGGCCTCCAAGACAATGCATCAGCCACAATGTTGTTCTTCCCTTTGAAAAATTCAATGTCAAAGTCATAGGCTTGTATTCTGCTCACCCATTTCTGTTGCCTTTCGTTTAAGTCCTTCTACTCCAATAGGTATTTAAGACTATTATGATCTGATTTGACCACAAACCTTGCACCTACTAGATATTGCCGAAATTTGGTTAGTGCGTGCATGATAGCCAACATTTCTTTGTCATAAATGTTGTAGAGTAGCTCAGGACCCCTGAGTTTTCGGCTCTCATAGGCAAGAGGGTGCCTATTTTGCATCAGTACGGCCCCTATGCCTTCTCCTAAGGCATCACACTCCAAGGTGAAAGGTAGGCCGAAATCTGGAAGAGCTAGGACTGGGCACGTGCTCATCACCTTTTTCATTTTATCCATCGTCATTTGAGCTTCTTCACTCCATTTGAAGTCTCCCTTCTTCGTCAAATCGGTCAAGGGTGCACACAACTAAGAAAACCCTTTGACAAATTTCCTGTAGTAAGTGCACATGCCTAGAAATCCCCTTAGTTCTGTGAGTGTCTTAGGGGTAGGCCACTCCATAATGGATTTTATTTTCTCCTGATGCACCTGTACCCCCTTTGCTCTGATGATGTGTCCCAAGTAGAGCACTTCTGTCATTCCAAACTCACATTTGGACTCCTTATCGTACAGTGATTGTTCCTCCATTATAGACAGAATTTGGTCCACATGCCGAAGGTGTTCCTCCCACGTCTTGATGTAAATGAGCAAGTCATCAAAAAATACTAGCAAGTGCTTCCTCAGCTATTTGTTGAACACATGGTTCATGCAAGATTGGAATGTAGCTTGGGCATTGGTTAACCCAAAGGGCATCACCAAGAACTCATAATGGCCATAATGACACCTAAAAGTTGTTTTTGAAATGTCCTCTTCCCTCATCTTGATTTGATGGTAGCCGAAACGAAGGTCAATCTTTGTGAAATAGACAGCTCCATGTAGTTCATCTAACAACTCATCAATCCTAGGTATAGGGTACCTGTTTTTTATTGTGTTTTTATTCATGGCCCGGAAGTCAATGCGCATCCGCATCGTCCCATCTTTCTTCTTGACCAGCACTACTGAAGAAGCAAAAGGGCTAGAGCTCGGCTTAAGGTGTCCCATGTCCAAAAGTTCTTTGATGGCTTTCTCTATCTCGTCTTTATACTTCTTTGGATGCCTATATGGTGTGGTGATGACTGGCTTAGCCCCTGCCTCTAGCTCAATGATATGCTCAAACCCCCTGTCTAGTGGCACCCCTGGAGGAATCAGTCCAAACACTTTGTGGTTCTTGTCAAGGATCTCTTAGATCTCTGGGGTGTAGTGAACCTTACCATGCTCATCCACACGTGCCAAAATCCTACATTCAACTACATATACAATCTCCTTTCTCCTGAGGATGGCTTCCATCCTCTTGGTCGTAACTACCTTGGCAGAATTACCTGTCATGCCTCTAAGCACTACCTTTCGTCCACCCTCCTTTGTAAAATACATCTCCATGGTCTTGTAGTTGGTGGTGATAGGCCCCAATGTGCTGAGCCACTGAACTCCAAGGATGATGTTAGTGTCCGGAAGGTCCATCACATACACGTCCTGTACTAACTCATGCCGACCCAATGTAAGCCTCATACCTGGAATGTACCTATCACAAGGCATAGTGCTTCCACCTGCTACCTCCACATTGAACCCTTCAAATTCTACCGTGGGTATATGTCTCCTCTTCAACAGTGCTGAGTCAATGAAGTTGTGAGAGGCTCCCCCATCAATCAACACCGATACCTTCTGCCCCTGGAAGACTCCTCTCATCCTGAAGGTGTTGAATTTGAGTACCCCGCTGATAGATGCCAAGGTAGCTTTCCCCTATGTCGTACCATCCTGCTCTGTGATCACCTCCTCTGCTGTCTCTATCGTTTTGGCCTCCATGTTCTAAAGTTGGCCATAATCTTCCTGATCCTCATTGTCTGAGGTCACCTCTATGTAGTTCACTTGGCCATGACCCATGCACTTGTGTGATGGGTTCCATGGTTCCTTGCACATGAAGCAGAGTTGCTTCCTTCTCAGTTCCCTCCTGGTGTTATCATCCATTCTGCCACGGCCCCTACCAAACCCCCTTGGGTCACGTCCTCCCTGGTTCATTGGAGGTCTCTGGTCTCTTCCTCTAGTATTAAGAGGTGGCCTAGGTACAAACTTTGGTTTGGCAACTAGTCCTAGGTCCCTTGTCCTCCAAATAGAATCCTGTAGGTTGGTAGGCTTAAAAGCCTTTACCCAACCCTTCAAGGGTTCCATCAACCCCTCAATGAAGAGCATCATGAGCCTGGTTGGTGACATATCCTGCACCATGACTGCTAGCCTTTGAAATTCCTCAATGTATGCCAGGCTATCCCTGTTTGCTTGAGTTGTGTGAGCTCCCAGAAAGATAGTTCAGAATCCCCTTGATCAAATTTGTCAATGAGTCTTTGGGTGGATTCTTTGTAGGTCACTATCTGGTTGTGGCCTAGGGTGTTGAGTCCATGATACCACCAGTCATGAGCTTTGCCATCCAAATACATAGTGGCAAATTTGATGGCTTCCATCTCCCTCGTGGAATTAAGCTGCAGATGGGTGTCCAGTTTGTGTACCCATGCCTAGGTTGTTATCTTGGTTGTACCATCAAAGTATGGGATTTCTATCTTCCCTGCTCTTCGTTCAAACTCAAAACTGCTTCTGTGATTCGGCCTGGTCTTGTTTTTTGAAGTTGAGTTGGCAATGTTGATCCAGGGACATCTGCCTCTGAATGATCATATCCAAGCCATAGTACTCCCTAGTACACTGTGCCATCTACTCAACAAAGTCATCCACCTGCTCCTGTTGTACCTGTCCATCAATGAATGTAGGCAAGTACGGTCTAGGGTTCGTCCTGCTCCCCATCTGTCCATGTGACATACCCCCTCCATGGCTTCCTTCGGACCTGGGAGCCTTTTCCGGATTATACCTATCTTCCCCATGGGATCCACCAGCTTCTTTGTTTCCATACGTCTCAGGGTCTTTCCCCTGATGAGTCATCTTCATCAATAGCTCGGTTATCTTGGTTTGGTTCTCATCAATCTTCCTTAGATTCCCATCTACCTTCTTCAAGGTCTTAGTGATTTTAGCTTGTCCCCTTCGGTTTGTCTCCTCACTTTCCTGTAAGTGGTGGACCAGGTTGCCTTCTGTAAGGTTTAAGGTTTGTTGGAATTTGTCAAATTCGGCTGCCAAGAAAGCCAAGCTCTGGGGCTCACGCTCATCTCTTGATCCCTCCATTTCGGCTTTTGTTTCACTAGCCTGCTTCTTCCTTCTGCCCATAAAGATACCATTGTACCTCTGCATGTGCTAATCCTCACAGGTTTGGAGGATCAAAGCTCTGATACCACTGTAATGATCCCAAGCCAAAAAAATTTGCTTGGAATCACTAACTAACCCATGATCTGATTATTAAGTGTTGTGTATGCAGGTTGGCCTTGACATTTCGACCTTAGGGTTTATTCAATTGTTTCAGCCACGTGTTATACAAGCATTATTGCAAACATATGAAGATCTTCATCAAGACAAGATATGAACACAAGCAATGACTGAACTTTATTATAAGAAATCAAGCATCTGATACAATGAGAGAAGCGGATCTGGAATAACTTCAAATGGCTTCTATGACAATAATAGAGCTGCATACAAAATGCTCCCGAAGATACAAATTAAGCCTCCCAAAGGCTGCAATAGAAGATGAACGCTCAATCTGCAACTAGGGTTTAAGCCTAACCCCCAAGCAACTGGTACGGCCCTGTTGACTGCTAGTACGAGCTGCTGAAGACAATGGATGCCAAGGGTTCGGCCCTCCTGAAGCTAAAGACCTCCAAATGCTGTCAAACTCCTCCCAAAGATAGATCAAGGCAATGGAAGCCTTCTCCTGAAGTATGGAGATCAAATGCTGAAGCTTCCTCCTCAAACTGCAGAAACCCTAGACTGATACGGCCCTCCTGAAACCCTGAATATGGCCAATACTACGACCTGGCTGAATATGGGCTCTGAATCACTTGAAACTCTCTAGAATGATAGATCGAGTGGCCACAAGCACCTAAGAGAAGTTTCAATGTCAGATATAGCCTCTAGCCTCCTAGATCTGAGAAATATTGAATCACAAGACGTCCCCTTCTTCCTGAATCGTCCCAACCTGCAACTGGATTATAGGGACGTGATAACTCCTCAAGGAAACCCTCAAACTGATGAGTTAGGGATTGCAAGTAAAACCCTAATGTTGAAAAGCTTCCAATCTTCCTCAAGATGATGGATCGAACTCTTTTCCCACCAATGGTGCGCCCCTGCAAGAAAACCCTAGCCGGTATGGCCCTACTAGTTCAACTGGTACAGCCCTGCTAGTCCTCCTGGAAAGATGATAGATGTAGAATGGTGTGGGTGGAGTGTTTCATCCCCGAGACCAAGCTTGGAACAAGGTGAGTGGAATCTTTCGCCACTAAGTTGTTCACTAGAGTTTGTAATATCAAAACCCTCAAAACTGTATGCTCAAGAGCATCAACAAGCAATTACCAAAAATCCAGAATGAATGAGAGGTGCGCCCTAGCCTTCTCTTTATACTTTTCTTCTATTCCCTTGTTGAGTTAAGTTAACCCCTACGGTTAACCCTAACTCAACCTCCAACACTTCTATTTCTTCATTGAGTTATCTTTTAACTCTTTTTACCTTTTTCTTAAGTCAACTTAAGAATATAACCTTAGTTTGGTTGACTTTTCCCCTCAGTGTGAGACTATGGCCTAGTGGGGATGCCTAGGCCACTAAGTCTTTTGAAACCTCTTCATCAAGAGGTGGGGGACATTACAAAATGAAATCTAGATATAACTTGTATTTACCATGCAATGATGAGTTGCTTTTAAATTTAATTTGAAAATGACAAACTTGAATCTTGCATTCATAAAAGTAACCAAGGAGAAGAGTATTTTAAGATTGAGAAAGAGAAGGAGAAGAGATCTTACTCAAGATGAATCCTTGGGATATGGGGTCCTTTGAGGGAAGGTTGAGGGACTTTTTCTCCAAAGGGGCTTTAAGATGTGTGAAGTATTGCACTCAAATGCTTCACCTCTCCAAACTTGAGAATTTGTGAGACTAAGAGAAATCTTGCCAACCAATTTCGTTAAACATGGAAGTTCCCTACAAATGAAATCTAGATAACATGTATATTAGTATAAATAAAACATGTAAATCTACAATTGCAAATGTAAAGGATAGCAAAATCAAATAAACAACCTAGTTTAAGAGATCTTACATCCAAGGTCCACTTTAATAAATTAGAATAGAAAGAAGCTAATCTACAGATACCTCAAATGATCATACATGAACAAATTGCATCCACACCAATGGCACCATCCACCATTGATCTCCAAGTATTTTTATTCAAATATCAAAAAGAGTTACAACAATAGCAATACAATACAAGCGTTCTTTCCCCAAGCTCCAACTATCTTAAAGAGGAGGGGAGAACTCTATTTTATAGCAAAATGGGTGAAGATCCCAATAAGGGAGGGAGCACCACTCGGAGAAAGGGAGATACAAGTGAATGAGCAATGAGCGACACCACTCACCATAACTCAAAGAAGGTGCCACATGTGAGGGAATAGGAGAATGGGAGGGGAGACACATGTCCCAAGAGAGGTGACAACATCCTTGGGATGTGCGCCCTCCTTTGAGAATGCGCCACACAAGGGAATAGGGGCACACCCTCTTCTTGGGAACTCCTCCTCCTAGTATCTCTCAGTGAACAAGGAGAGAGGGTGAGTTGACTCAAAACATGTACCTGACATGTTTCCTAAAAATTAGCAATGTTGATATTTTGTCCTTTTTTACTTTTATTTCCCTTTTGTGAGAGAAATTGACTTTTAGTGATTAAAAATCACTATTTTCACGAAAAAAATGGGGTATATAGGTAAAGTGGGTACTCTGACCAAGAAAATGAGTACACCCAAGGCATATGATGCCTCCTAGTACCACTTATTGAACTTGTACATAAATTACAATCAAAATATCCCGTTTTGTGGGAAATATTTTATTTGTTGAAAACATTAAAAAAAATCCTAAGGGGGACTTAGCGCATTCCCATAAGACTCAAGATTGATGACTAGCATGGTAATATACATTAGAAACTAGACTCAAACAACTTACTAAGTCCTAGCCACTAGGACATACTCCAACTTTGGAGGATATTGAGTGAAAAAAAGTAGAAATTATAACTTGCTTATGCAGCAAGATATAATTAACAGGTAAAAAAAACACTCTAGAGTAATTTACTAATGACCAAGCCTTAGGGAGATAAGTATTTTACAAATTTTGTCATGCTAGTTCATCTGATTACAAATCCCCCATGGGGGTATGGAAAATGCGTGATGAAGAAAAAAGAAGGAGAAGAAGGGCCATAATGGACGATTGGACTTTTGAACTTTGAATTTGAACAAGTAATTTTTCAACTTTGGCGGCTCAACTGCAAGTCCATCCTAGTGCAACTTGGAGGGTAACAATGCTCATTTTATTTTCAATGTTCATTTTCCATTGTTAATTTCCAGTTTTGAGTATTGACTCTAGATGTTGATGACCTCAAACCAAGTCTTTGACTCGTCACTCTTTACTATTTTTGAGTTTGAATAATTTCTATTTACTATTTCAAACTTTATTATCTACTATTTTGCTTAGTACTAATTAAATTCTAGAATGATGAATTTAAATTTAAATCAATGTATCAATATTTTACTATTTTTGTTTCATTTATGATTTAAGAATCAATGTATTTCATTACTGAATTTGAATTTGAATCATGTTTATATCATTTACAAATTTGAACTTAGTATTATTTTACTGCATACTATTTGGTATTTACATTGCATAATGATGAATTTTCATGGGATGAATTGTTATGGTTGAAATTTTATCATTATTATTTATATTTTTATATTTTTAGAGACAAGGACCCTAACATCCCCCCGTCCCCCATTTCCCTAAAATTTGGGGGTGCTTCCACACATCCCTCCTTTGTCTCCCTGCTCTTGTGCTCCCCCGTCCCAGAAACTTGTTGGAACATTGTGTAAAAGGGTATCTTGAAGTTTAATGGGTTCACATGAGGGCCAACCCCTTGCATTTTGACGTCAATATGAATATTGGAGGTTTTATGAGTTGTCTTTTACTTGAAAAAATCATCCCCATGCTTCATGGATCCCCCTTGACTTTAGGCATGGGCATGGGCCATCATTTGAGGCTACTTGGGAAGCAATAAAGCATTATATTACACTTTTTCCGGACCTATTTTCATGGAGCCTCGCATGAATTGGTATATTTTTCACCTTTCTATGAAGCCATTTTGCACTTTGGGGCTAGACGTTGGACATGTAAAGCTTGGACCACATCTTGAGGGGAACGTTGACCTACTTTGGAGCCATTGGAGGCCAACATGGTTGTAATGTCCCTTTCTGAATAGGATCTCCAAAGAGGAGGCTTAATAGTCTAAACAACCCTGTTAGACTATAGCCAGGGCCATACAAGGGTAAACAGGATTACTAGAGGTCACTTCAGCCGAGAGTGTTATAATTCGAAAGTGACATTGAGCTAAAAGTGACTAAAAGCGCTTTTAAGCCAAAGTGAGATAATAATAGAACAGATGAGCTAAAAATAGGTCAATAGAGAATTAGGGTTTCGGGAAACAATAAGAAAAAGTAAAGCGACCTAATTCTTCATTATGCAGAATTTGACTTCTCAATTGAGAAGAGAGGCGCATCTCAGGAGAGAGCTTGTGGATTCCAGGAGGAAGACACCTATAGAGGCTAATTTCAGTGTTGAGAGACACACCCTAATCACCGGTAAGGTCATCTAGATCTTCCATCGTACCTCAGCAACACTTATCCAGTTGCAGCAGTGAGGGCGCACTTGTCCAAGTAGAGCTCACAGCTACTGAGCATCAATTGAGTCGACTTGTCCCAGTCAAGGAGAATTCAGTGATTCCCCTCCGACCCAATTGAGAGGAGGGCAGGACGCTTCTATTTCTTGGTTTCTTGTCAGATTCCGACGGAGAAACCATCTTGGGCACATTTCTCAACCATTGAGGGTGCAACAGTTGGGGAGGACACATTTGGGATTCCCGAGAGATCATCAGATCAGATCCAGGGGAATCCTTCTGACCCATTTTAGAGGGACCTAGGGCGCTCAATTTGAGACCCTTATCAATCGATTCTGACGGAGGAATCACTAGGGACCAGTTTCCAACAATAAAGGGGGTGCATTTCCCTAGGGGGATCCATCCGAGGTCCAGACATATCAGCAGAGGGTCAATTGTCAGGTTGTCATTCACCAGGACTAAGTGAGAGGGCAAGGCACATTGTTTGGGACAATTTTGAGTCAAATCCAAAGTGTGTAGCCACCAGGGCGCACAACCCAGTTCCACAACAGTTGTTGTGTGAGTTGTCGTAGCACACAGCAAATCATCTAGCTCACATCCTATCCAGCAACAGTCTTCTTTTATCTGGGTATCATCTTTCTAGGTTAATTCTTTATTGTGTTCCGGCTAAGATCCACTTAGATCTGATCTAGCCGAGCGATTCTCTATTTTCAACCGCATACGGAAATGTAACCCGCAGAAATATCGTAATATATGATTTACCATCTTTTGTGTCATTTACTATCTGTATGCTTATTCACATGCTCTAAACAACTTATCTATCTACCCACACATGTGAAAAATACCAAGCATGTTAAAACCCGTAGCTTAAACACATCCATAAACCCCCAGTGTATCAAATCAGACAACAGACATAGTCGTTTAGCAACATTTCCTAGACTAGCCGGATTTGGGATATTACAATGGCAGCTTGGGGCAGCATTGACCTTTTCTTGGAGGAGAAACCCTCACTTTGGGGTTATTTCATTGTACATGTGGCTTGACCACTTTTACTTTATTGTTGTGTTAGATTAATTAGCTATTTTTTTTATTTCTTAGGCCAAATTTAGGGAATCACGTGAGAAATTAATATTTTATTTTAAAAGAGGTTTAGCATCTTCTATATAAAGAGATTCACCTCTTCATTTTCACTCATGGTTGGATAATTTGGAGATTTCTCTTTTGGAGCCTAATCGATATATCTTTCTTGGAGAATTAATGGTGTTAAGGGTTCTTTCTTTGTGGTGAATGTTGTTAATTCTTGAAGCTTTTCCTGTTGAATTAAATGAAAAAGTACCTAGGACAAGTGCTTCTCATCACCTAGGCACCTAGGGGTGAGAAAGTGTCCAAATGTGGTCCCTAGTAATTAATTTCATGTGAGGTGAAATTAAATGTGACTTTATGAAAGTTAAGTGAAGTGGGTGAATGAAGAGACATTTCATTACCGCCGTTGATCTAGACTATCCTCCACCATTAGATTAGATGACCATTCACCTTCCCCTCATGAGGTCGAATTAGGGAAAGAGGCATCCCCATTCTTGGCATTCTTCTTCATGTGATTTGGAGAGAACAAGAGAAACAGAGAGTCGAGCTTGAGAAGGAGAGAAAACTTGATGGTTAGGGCACGATTTCCAAGGCAAATATACAGCAAGCAGATCGAGGAGAAGGTACAGAAAATCTGGGCCATACTGTACGTATTATGAGGGATTGTATACTGTACGTATTATGAGGGATTGTACTGCTGTTTTTCTGGCACACATTTCAAGGAGAAGTAGAAGCATTAAATTATGGAAAGTTGGCATGCTTTCCAAGGCTGTCATACTGTATTTTCTGGTACAGAAAACAAGCTGACTGTTCTGGCACAACTTCCAAAGGAACTGTACAGCCATTGACACAAAAATCGAGAACCAGGCCTATAGCATTTATTCAGGAAATTCTGGCACGGATTTCGAGGAGTCTTGCTCAGATTTTTAGGAAGTTTTGTGGCTTGGTTTTCGAGATATGTTGGAATATTTTATTTCTGAAGATGACTGCTGTAAGAAAATTCTCTCTAATCTCTGAATAATAAAGCCTCCCCTCTCTCACTGGTTTTCCCCTTGTGGGCTTTTCCAGGGTCTTGATTTTTGGACCAGAAATCTCTGTGTGAAATTTCTGGGTTTGTTTTATTTCTGAGTTATATTGCTGTAGCAGAGTTCATGTGTTTCTTTTCACGAGCTTTTAATTTTTTGATTACTAATTTGCAGCCTAAATTTGCAATGTGGGTTGGGCATTAAACTATGTGTCTCAGTGACACTTGAAACCAGGTTGGGGTCTGAAATTTCTACATTTCCTACTTCTATTTTGGTGCATGAAGATTAATGGTGGAATTTTTCAAGTCTTCTATGAAGCCTTCAAGATCGATCCATTGAGGAGTTATCAACTACATGGAGGAAGAAGTCTAGGCCTTGTCCCCATTTCTTCCTTGTTGATTTGGTGAGTATTTGATATCATGCTATGTTCTTCCTTATGGTTCCTTGGCTGAAGTTAAGTATTTTTCATCAAGTCATAGTTGATTTTGATGGTGAAGGCCATTCCTGTGAGGAATCCCTTCTTGTAGATCTTGAATCTATTGTTGATCTTGATTGGGTAAAGGATTACTTCAACCTCATGGTGCTACTCTCAAACCCTAATTCTTTAAGAAAATAAGCCAACTCCCCGGAGGGTTTCTTCTTG
>ML792527.1:71736-87765 GCA_009831015.1 Picea engelmannii
TATCAGTTGTGAGTCTCGTATTTGAAGTACCACTATAACAACTAGATCCTTCATCTACAATGCACCCAAAAAATTAGTCTTCATACATGATTCCAATAGCCCAATCCATTTAAATTTCCACTGAATCAATCTTGTGCAGACATCAACTGATGTATTTTATGCTATAGGAGAATCAAAAGTGGCAGAAAATTCTAAGAAGACATATTATAATATACATAGAGAAGAAGAAAAAGAATGACATAATAATCATTACTGTTCCCAGTAACCAAATAGAAGCAAAATTCAATCCTACCATGAATTATTTGGAGCGTCCTCTTAGATGGATCCATCTTATACCGACTCAACCCAACATACACAATGCGTTCTCCTACACATGACAAGTGACTTGTAATATGCAAAATAATAGTAACAAGCAACACGTACTAATGAAGCTTACAACAAAAACATCGTAACCTGTCTGAGCATAAACTTCCAAATAAAGATTCGAGAGCATTAATTATCTCAATTATTGCACAGTTATCCGTATTTATGGGTTTTATTACTTACGATCACATAATTTAAGCCCCTGAGAAACCTTACAAGCAGTTTGCTTGTCTGCTTGTTCCTTGACATCTGCAATTACACCATCTTTCTCCTCTCTTTCCCTTTTTTCTATTGTAGCTGCAGCTATTTTGGCTTCCTAGTAAACAGATATAAGTAAAAAGTATCGTTGTTTATTAATTGCTACAATATAAAAATGGAAAGAGAACTTCCAATCTTGGACAAGAACAAAGAACTCACCTGATTAGACTTTCTGTCATGTTTCTCAATTGATTTAATCCATTTTAAGTTAGATCCTCCAAGTCTTAAAATTGCTGGTCTTGAGAAACAGGTTTGTCTTCTACGAAGATACTGTAACTTCTTACTAAACCACAAAATTGAAAAACGATAGCATGAGAATCTGCTTTAAAATACCATAGCAAGTACATGATCTCTCGCAGGGAAGAAATTGTGCTTTATCTCTTAAGCACTCTTGAGGGAAGAGAACAAGAGAGAAAATCATTAAGAACTAGGACATATATAGACGAGACCTTTTCATACCTTATCAGAATAAGTGATGAACCTTTACTGACATTAGGAAGAGAATTGATCCGTCTTGAATGAGCAACTATATAAGCAGGTCTCTTCCAAGGAAGAAGTAATGGTACCATCTTCTTTGTTTGTACATGTCGCAGTTTTACAAGTGAAGGATGTGCACCATTCAGAGTCCACACCGGTGAAAATTGTGTAGCATGTTTCTTCTGCTTCAAAACTGCATGTAAGAAACAGCTTTCTTCAGGAGGTCTTGCAAAAAACCTAGCTTCTACACAATTTATCATCATATCTTGTTGTCAGTTCATAAAATCTGATATGAACTTTCTTCTTTATAACCAATGCAGTCATCATTTTAACAAGAAAGTTATTAAATTTACTGTTTTATGTAGTAAGACACAACTTCTTCCTCACGCTTTTCTCTTTCATCTAATTCTTTCCTCAATCTTATAAGGCATATTGTAGCTTTTGAATATTATTTACAACAAATAT
This sequence comes from Picea engelmannii, assembly GCA_009831015.1. Taxonomy (NCBI): domain Eukaryota; kingdom Viridiplantae; phylum Streptophyta; class Pinopsida; order Pinales; family Pinaceae; genus Picea; species Picea engelmannii. The sequence continues at coordinate 73,300 of ML792527.1, forward strand.
AGAAATGAAAATTGACCATAGGAATGGGGGAGTTAAGAGGAAACCTTCTTAAATGAATCATTATGCTTCAGTTGGCAAAATGATTGGAAACCTGGAGACAATTCACACACATTTTGTTCTGTATCAAAACTATCTATTTCAATGTCCAGTATACCTATCAACAAACTATCCTCCTAATGTAAAATGGCATGGCAAGCAATACCAGCTTTAAATGTACAGAAAATTTTGAATTCTTCCTATTTCACATTCATAAATCAAAATGGAACATTCACAAAAATGTTGAACATTTGATCCTGCAACTTTTTGCATTTTAGTACTGTTCAGTGAATGTTCCCATTAGTAACAAGTTTTGGAGATTTTAGAAGCCATTTCGGAACTTCAAGAATTCTCAAAATCCTTGTGTGCTATGGTAGCTATATCCTGTTGATGTATTTAGCATCGGACAGGTATTTCCACATAGGCCTTGTGTCTAGCATGTGGAAGTCGCCACTATTACCTCCCAGAACCTTAGGAAATTCACTTTATGAGTTAATAATTAAAGTGAATGACCTTTTAATTAATGTGAGTTTAATTAAGTTAAATGCCTAAGTTTTTGGCATTAGTAACTTAAGTGAGTTGATTAAATCCTAGCCATTTGATCTAAAGTGAAGGGGAGATCTAATCTCAACCCTTGATCACTTTAGGAGATCTATGGTTTTGGATTTAGGGTTAACTCAACATAACAAAAGGCAACCTAAGTGAGAGGATGAGACACATGGAGTGAGGATATCTCATTGAGTGGGTGAAGAGGACAGTTCATCCAAGTGTGATTGGGCAGGGTCAAAGAAACGAGCAAAGGGGCAGCAAGGGATATAGTAGCCAAGTAAGCTAGACTATTTGTTGCATTGTATTTTCCTCAGATGGGCCATTCTCCCAGGATGGGAGCCCAAGATTTTGATTAATAAAATCAACTCAGATCTGGTTTTCCCTTCGGGATTTTTCCAAGGGTGTTTACCCTGAAATCTTTGTGCAATGTGTATGGTTTCAATTTTATGCTTCCGCTGTAATGTTTGGTTAGTAACCTAGCTGTGCATTTATTAATAAATGATTTATTCGAAATAAATTGTCAGGAGCTAAGTTAGTGAAAAATAACATGATATTAGAGCTGTGGTTTTGAAGGAAGCCAGATTTGCACTAAGATTGTATTTAGCAACAAGAAATTTTTTGTCTGTGAGAAATTTTTGTTTACAGGCTCAACTGCGAGGTAAAGAGTAAAACCCAAATTTAAAAAAAAAAATAGAGAGGCCACCGTACAACAGACGGCCGCACAAGTTGCTGTAGAGGTGGGGGGTTATGTCTTCTTGTTTATAGCTGCATACACACATATAAACACATCAGTAAACCCTAAGGCCGAAATCAAGAGGCCATTCAACAAGTAAACACATGTAAACAAGTAGGTCAACAAAGTGTTTGACAAAATACCACAACCAGAAAAATTTTAAAAGACACCAAAACCGTAATGATCCTGGCATAATGGTTTGGGATCATTACAATCGTGGCACGTGAGAAGCTCCTTGATTGGTCAAGGTTATGGGATGACTTCGTTCAGGAAGAACATCGAGATGAAGAACTGAATGGACGTTGGCACAAGGTTGATGATGAGAATGTTTCTCGTGCCATCCAGGCAAAGTGTTGATATTTGGGTACCTTGGAAAGTGGTCCCCTTGTGTTTGTGAGTCTCTAAACATAAAGGAGGAGACTATTACCCTTATTACTTTACTTTATGTTCTAATTTCATGTTGACTTAGGAGATTTAAGTCAAAAGTGAAATATGTTATTTAAAGCATAAGTGACATTTAATTCACTTTGTGGGTGAATTAAAGGACATGAGGCAAACTAAGGAAACTTGGGAAAGTGAGTTTCCTAAGTGAGATTTTTGGATTAAATCTCACCCATTGATTAGATATGGATAGATTGGATCTAGGACATTGATCTTTTAGCCTTTTAGGGTTTGGCCAAAGAGAGGCTAAAGGAGGGAAAAGGGTAAGGAGAGGCTCACTTGTCACTTGAGAGAGTTGAGTGAGGAGAGGAGGAGAAGAGAAGCACTTGGGTGCATTTATTGAGGAGAGGATGGCGCATGAGGTCAAGGGTTTGAGGAGAAGCCATTGCTTGGGTGCTAGCTTGCATGGAGGGTCATTCATGGAGGTTTGGGCACTAGCTTGAAGCTAGGCACACTCTAGAGAAGGGGGCGCACATGCTAGTGGAGAGGCACATCTAACTTGGGAGAGGTCCCTAACTCGGAGAGGGCGCACTCTATTGTATGGAGGGCGCAAGGGTGAGTGAGGGGCACTCACTTGTGTGAGTTTTTGCTAGAGGGGCACACTTGGTATTAGTGCACACCAAGCCAAGGAGGGAGGCACTCTTGTGTAAAGGGTGCAAGACCAAGGGAAAATGCAAGGCAAAGGGCAAGGTTCAGGCAAAGGCAAGGCAAGAGGCAAGGAAAGAGGCAAAGGGCTTAGCAAGAAAAGAATGGCGCACTAAGGCAAAGAGCGCCTTACTTCAAAGGGCTAGCAGGCACATCTTCAAGGGACTCCAAAGCATCCAAGTGGGATTGCTATTGTACCAGGTTCACTTGTATATGTTTTCCTTGTTGTAAATTTTTCTTTGAGATCTTCTATATACATCTCTCTCCAAACTGGTTTTCCCCAGGGGGGTTTTATCCAGGGTCATGTTGACTAAAAATACTTGTGTCCATTTTTCATGTATGCTTAGTGTTTACATCAGTGGTAGGAGCTTGTTAAGATCCTAGAGGAGTGTTATATGTTTTGAGGTTTGCATGTACTAACATTGGGTTACTAAAACTACTTGCAAGGACATCTTAAAAGAGCATATATCCATCAGTTGAGGGAAGAATTCTTGGCAGATTTGAACAGACCTGTTTTCTGTCCTAAAACACAACAAAGGACAGATTTGGTTGATGAAATTTAGAGCCCAACAAGAGGTCAAAGACAGACCTATTGGGCAGCCCTCATAGTTCCTCAAAAATATACACAAAGAAGGGCAAGTTCAAGAAATTTGTCAGTGGAGAGTCTACCTCTCAAGACGGAAAGAAGAAGGACATGAGCAAAGTCAAGTGTTATGCATGTCACAATTTCGGGCATTATGCATGTCAATGTCTGAACAAAAACAAGGGTGGAAATGAGATGCAATCAAAGGTAGTTGTGTTGGCAAAGGCTCAAGTGGATGCGTTTGCCAAGAAGTTTGAGAATGCGTTCTTACTTGTTTGCCATCTTTCTTCAAGCACCATATCATCTTGTGCATGGAGAATAGATAGTGGAGCCACATGTCATATGACAAGAGCACGAGATTTGTTCAAGAGCTTCACAAATTCAGACTCAGACGTGAATGTGGAACTTGGTATGGGCACCAAGCATGCAGTGAAGGGATTTGGGACAGTGCCATTCCAAATGGAGTCAAGAGGCGTGTTGAGAGTGATAGATGTTTTGTGGGTGCCAGAACTTAGGAGAAGTGTTCTCTCAGTCTCAACGATTGAGAAGAAGGGATTTGACGTACTATTCCAAGATGGACAGGCGCTAATCAAGCCCAAAGGATCTAGCTCAGACATAGTAGTAGTTTTTGGAGTTAGAGAGAGAAACTTCTATAGGCTAAAGGGCTAGCCTATGTGAGATATGGAAAACAACAAAGTGATAGAGAGCAAGAAGAAGGTAGCTCTGAAGGTTGAGAAACTCATAGGGAGTTAGCCTTCAGGTTCAGGTGGGAAGGAGCGGTCTTCCAAGTCTGTCAAGAAGGAGTCACGGTATGAGATGACCATGCAGGATGCTCGGGAGCAGGAGGCTTCTAGGAGCATGTTCAAAGGGAAATATTCAAAGAAGGGTCCAAGCGAGATGGTAGGGATAGCTTTCATTTCAGAGTGAGAAACCAATCAGGTGGATTGGAGAGCATCCATGGTAGCAAATCTAACAGAGAAGAAAGAGCCACCTCCAGGTGGTAGAAGTACCTTCCTCGCTAAGAGGGAGTGTTGATATATTTGGCATCGGACAAGTATTTCCACATAGGATTTGTGTGTAGAATATAGAAATCATCACTATTACCTCTCATAACCTTAGGAAATTCACTTTATGAGTTAATAATTAAAGTGAATGACCTTTTAATTCATGTGAGTTTAATTAAGTTAAATGCTTAAGTTTTTGGCATTAATAACTTAAGTGAGTTGATTAAATCCTAGCCATTAGATCTAAAGTGAAGGGGAGATCTAATCTCAGCCCTTGATCACTTTAGGAGATCTAGGGTTTTGGATTTAAAGTTAACTCAACATAATAAAAGGTATCCTAAAAGATCTAGGGTTTTGAGAGGATGAGACACACAGAGTGAGGAGATCTCATTGATTGGATGAAGAAGACGGTTCATCCAAGTGTAAGTGGGCAGGGTCAAAGGAAGGAGCAAAGGGGTATGATCCAATTGTGGAAAGATTGAAGAAGCCTCCAAACATCAAGTGTGGAAAGATGCAATGATAGAAGAGTATGATTCAATTCTAAATAATGATGTATGGGCAGTGGTCCCAAGACCTCGTGGTAACCTCCAAATGGATTTATAAAATAAAGCATGCAGCAGATGGCAGTGTTGAAAAATTCAAGGCTATATTTGTGGCTCGTGGCTTCTCTCAAAAAGAAGGAATTGACTATGACGAGATATTTTCTCCTGTTGCCAAATATACTTCCATCAGGATCATTATCTCTCTTGCTGCAATTTTTGGTTGGAAACTTCACCAGATGGATGTTAAGACTGTTTTTCTTAACGGTGAAGTTGAGCAAGAGGTTTATATCAAACAACCTGAAGGGTTCATGATCCATGGGAAAGAATCCCATGTATGCAAACTCAAGAAAGCCTTGTATGGATTGAAGCAAGCTCTGAGAGCTTGGTATGGGAGAATTGACAGCTTTCTATAGAGTCTTGGGTTCACTAAGAGTATAGCAGATCCCAATCTTTATATAAAGATTGTACAGAATCGTCCTGTTATCTTAGTATTATACGTGGATGATCTATTCCTCACAGGAGAGGAAAATTTGATAGCTCAGACTAAGAGGGATCTTTCAACAAAATTTGAAATGAAAGACTTCGATCTTATGCAATATTTTTTGGGTTTAGAGGTGTAGCAGAAACCAGGTGAGATCTTTCTCTCACAGAGAAAATATGCAATTGATGTGCTCCGCAGATTTGGCATGATGGACTGTAATTCCATGTCCACACAGATGATTTCTAATCTGAAGAAGTTACAAGACCAAGTTACAAGTACAGATCCGGAAGACCCCACCTTATATCGGCAGATCATTGAGTCCTTGATGTATCTTGTACATACCGGACCAAACATTTGTTATGCAATGAATGCCCTCATCCAGTTCATGTGTGAACCGAAGCATATTCATATGGTTGTTGTTAAACATATTCTGGGATATGTTCGGGGGACTATAGCCTATGGGCTTAGATACACTTCCAATGGAGGTGTAATGCTTCATGGATATACATATTCAGATTGGATGGGAAGTAAGTGGACCGGAAGAGTACCTCCAGATATTGTTTCAGTTTGGGTTTATCTATGATCTCCTGGTCCAGTAGGAAACAAGGCTCCATAGCCCAGAGCACTGTAGAAGCATAATACATTGCTGCAAGTGCTGCTAGCAAAGAAGCAGTGTGGCTCAAAAAGCTACTTTCAGACTTGTCCAATGCTGAGTTGGAACCCACAGTCATCCACTATGATAACCTGAGTTGTATAAAGCTCTCCGAGAATCCAGTGTTTCATGACAGATCGAAACACATTGAGATGAGATACCACTAGGTTCGGGACATGGTGTAGAAGAACATTCTCAGTATTCAATATGTTCCTACGACAAAACAAACTGCAGATATTTTGACCAAGCCAATGTCCTTGACAAATTTTGTGTACTTTCGAGACAAGCTTGGTATTGCTGAGAGGGAGTGTTGAAATTAGTGCAGCTGCAAGAGCCATTCCCCTAGAGGATGGCAGAAGACCCTAGTTGTGGACTAGAGCCCCCAGCGCACTCCTGCGGTTTCTTGGTATGAGACCAAGCAGTGAGAGCCATGGCAAAAGACCCTAGTGAGAGCCCCCATAGAGGACTAGGGTTCTTGGTCTAGGACCAAGAAATAAGACCCTAGATGTGTTCTAGGGCCCCTGGATGTGTTCCACGGAATCCTTGCCCGGTGCTTAGATTGATCCTTGGATGTGTTCCTTGGTGATTGATATAAGTCCCTAGATGTGTTCTAGGGCCCCTGGATGTGTTTCAGGGAACCCTTGCTTAATGCATGGGTTGATCCTTGGTCTTGTACCTTGGTGGATAAGACCCTAGATGTGTTCTAGGGCCCCCAGATGTGTTCTGGGGTAACCTGGTCTTTGACCAGGTAAAGCTTGGTAAAATACCAAGATGCATTGATGTGTGATCCTCTTCCTCTCTCTCGGGATGGTCCATGAGACCTAGGAATGCCTATGAAGATGGACATGACCACATTGTTGATGTACCCTCTTATGCAGTGATGATAAAGTTTATAGGTCATTATGAGACTCATGTGGACATGTTTTTCTATTATGGACCCCCCCTTGACTTTGTCCTAACAGGTACCCCCTTGTCGTTTTGCTTTCCCTCTTGTTTTATGTGATTGGGGTTTTACTTTATGTGATTGGGGTTTTATATGTGATTAAGGTTTTTATAATTTATATTAATATTAATTGACATATTAATTAATATTTATATTAATTAAATGTCAATGTTTAATTATTATTGTATCTACCCTAACCCCTCTCCCTAACTATAAATAAGACCCTACCCTCTTGCATTTTATTACACACACTCTCTCTCCTTGCGGCTACCTCAATGACTACTCTCCTTTGTTGGTGCGGCCTCTCTTTTGGTTATCAGTTTCAGATCTGAGTTTTTTTGTGTTGACTAGAAGCTTCTTCTTAGGGTCTGCTGATGTATGATTGCCGGATCTGTTTCTTCTAGCTGTGAGGTGCCTCCCAAGTGCTGCCGGACCTGTCCTCTTATACAGAGGTGTCTTCATTAGCTGCCAGACCTACTGAAATGGTTGAGGAGCCTCCTTGTGGGTGCCGGATCTCCCTTTTAGGGCCACGGACCTGAGTACAGGTGCCGCGGCCTCCTTTTGGGCTGTCTCCTTTGCTGTGTGAAGGCTGCGGATCCTTCTCCTGGCTGCCGCGTGTTGAAGCTGCGGCCCCTGTGGGGTTTCCACTTGCTGTCCAGTCTTTTTCTGAATTGAGGGTTTGCCGTTTTGCTTGTGGAGGGTCTGCTATCTTGCTGTCCAGTTCATTCCTGTGCTGTATTACTGTTTCTGTGGAGGGTTCTATCCGCTGGGGGTATTGCTGTTATCTACTTGGAGGTCTATGGTATCATTTTTGTTTCTTTTGGGGGTCTCTGTCTTTGGCAGAACTGTCCCACAGTCCACATTGACAGAGATCAAACCCTAGAGGTTTGATCCATGAACCTAAACTGATTTCTGAGCATATTTACAGAGGCATACATCCACACATGTGACAGGTACATCTTACATTGATCAAGAGGTAAGATAAAAGGTTTATTTTATACTCAGAATTCTTGTATGTATTTAGATCTGTTTATCTCTTCTTCTATATGCTGATCTAGTAAACAGAAAAATTTTAAAGCATTTTGTTTTTCAATTTTCCCTAATTCTAACACTAGAGCAACTATGCAAGTATGAAAAATGTATGTCAACTCTTAATGTATGATTGAGTTGAGTGGCAAGACTAACTAAACTTAATGAATACTCTAAAGATGGCTTAAAAAATGACTGGTAAACACCTCAGAACTATTTCCCGGATATTTTTGTTTTCTGGAAACATCTAACTTGAAAAATGTGGAAGGTTTATTGCTGCAAAGAAAGGAAAAGATAAGAAATGCCTCTTGGGCAACACCAATATCAGCTTAAGTGGACAGATCAGGACTTGGACAAGAAAATGGAAGGTAACTATACTTTTAACCTAACGTTTTCATTTTAAGGTTTAGTAGAAATTGAATTTTAGTATTTTTATAGCTGATGATCAATGGACCACAGCTTGACCTACTTATCAACTTTGGGGATTCAGATATCCAGTATATGGGCATTCCAGATACTCAAATATTCATGCACCTTTTCAAAAACCCGTTACAAGGCTCTATCTCTTTTAAATTAAAAATTGATATAAAATACACTTACTTGGTATTTGTAAGGTCCTCTAGCACTAATAGGGCATCTAAAATATTTTTTAATGAAGTTTCTTCTGGCATCCTTTTGTCTTTAAAAACAGATGTCAAAAGCAATCCCAACATTGGGAACTTGGAAACCTGCTGTGTTTTGGAAAACTATGGTCTACCTCAAGCTTAGAGATTTAGATGTAAATACAAAAAGACCTGATTCAAATTGGATAAACAACATATAGAGATTTAAATTAGAGGTAGAACAATTGACGTGCTAACCATATAGTTTTGATTTTGAAACATACTATCTACATATTCGTAATTTTTAGGGGTATATATAAAGTGATTTTGCTAGGCTAAGTGCCAAAAGAACACATTAAAAGTCCCACACATCTGTGCTACATAAACTAAAAGATTGACAAATTATTCAGAAGTTGACACATGGAAAGGCTTGTATCAAAGTAAGGTCATTACTCAAAAACATAGCCTGTATCATCAAACAATAAAGAAATACTAAATTTGGGAAAAAACGTATTGCATACTGGGCACGAGAGTTCAGAGGAAGACCTTTCCCAAGCTTTGTCTGGTAGGCTTTGCTGCTTCGTTGAGTCTTTAAAGCTAGAGATTTCAGTTCCTTGAATGCCTCTGGTGGACTAAGTTTGGAAGAAACTTGAACTGATATTGCAGATTTTGTGTCTGTACGCATACTACTTCGGAGGAGCTGATGAGTGTTTTTCTTGTAATAATGATCTTGGCCAGGAATAGCCAATGGTAATTGGACGTGTTTATTTATGGAAGCTGTTGAGGCCTGGCATTTAGAAGTTGGAGCAGAAAGCAATTGGTTTGACTTGCACTTCACATAAGTTTCTGCTCTTGCACTGGAATTTATCACTGAGTCTCCACTTTGATTGCTTTCTACCAGTGGTATGTAGGTTGTGGGAATGTTCATTACATGACTTCCAACACTGGTCTTCACCTCATCTAGTAAATCTGCATTGCTAACATCAACTGCACTAATAATTGGAAATTTGGGATGCAGGGCCTCTACTCTACCAGAAGATACTGTCATTTCTCTGTCAACTGAAGACTGGGGTAAAACAGTATTGCTGAACTGTAGTTTCATGTCATGACGTAAAGTCCGTACTGCAGGAGATACAAAACCACCAATATTTAACATAGAACTATCATTGTTAGCCGCAGCCCTTTCTACAATACTAGGCACTACTTTGGCCATGCCATGCGTTGATGACATATTTCTCATGTAAGAAGACTTTGATGAATATATTTGACCACTCCTGACACATCCAGAAGAAACATCCCACTCTGTTGTATGCATACCCATGGGTGGACCTGAAGCCCTTAAAAGGCTATTTCCTCTACGAATATAAGCAATATGTTGTGATCCAGCCTTGTTACGCAGTGCTTGGCTTTCACTTGTTGCACTGACAACCTTTGCAGCAGGCTCAAGTAAACTATCATGCCTAGTCCAGGTTCGAGTTCTCAAACCATGAAATAAACCCCTTGCTTCTTTGGACCGAGTCTGCAGGTATGCAGTAGAAGACTTTGGAAGTAGGGGAGCTTTGAAGGAACTTTGTGATGACTTGTTAATGGGATTTACAGCTTGACTTAGACTTGATACTGGTTGCTGATTCGCATCTGATCTTAAGGTAAAATTCTGACATCTTGGTTTTGTTACCAGGGTCACTTGAGAAAAGGAAGTGTTGAACTCACAGGATGAAACAGAAGATGCCAAACAGGGAACCAAATTTGCAGTGTCTTCTGATTTTAACTTCTTATGTGACCTTTCATTAATACTAAACACATCGACAGAATAGCTTCTAGAGGAATCCAAGCATGTGCCATAGGTACCAATATTCTGTAGCTCTGTTAAATTTGAGGGTGCATTACTTGATAGATTTTTCTTGACCATAAATGATGCCGCAGGTAGCTTCTTATGTCTAGCCTCCAAATCAGCTGTGGAAAAATCTAACTTAGCAGTAGGTGGCATCTTATGGAACCCTTTAATGTTCAACTCAGCCATGGAAGAATCTGACTTAGCAGTAAATGTCGTATCAACCAACTGTTTAGCCTCTGAAGTAGTGAAATGACTATCCACATGTACAATAGAGGAGGCCACAGAAGCATTATTTGGAACAAGACTGGATACTGTGGTGGCTTCAGTAAAGCATGGCTTCCCTATTTCCCTACTTTTAACCATAGCATTTAATTCCAAACTGCGCCCTTCAGCTTTCAATATAAAATTTTGAAGTGAAGCATTGCATTCATCAGTTCCAGATGCCGATTTCTTGTTCCTAGAATGAAGAAGAAGATCATTGACAGGGTAAATGTCTTCAACTTGCAGATTAGAAGAATGCATATTGGGTTGTCTGGTCACGCCCTTGTCTTTGTTTGTTTTGTATGCACCTGCTCCAGCTATTTTTGGCTCCAAGTTCAATACTGGTGAAGGAATTGAGGAATTGGCCAAGCCAAGTGGCTTTACGTTTTTGTTGCTGTCAAATGGAGAATGTTTCCAGAGAGGCAGAGTAGTTTGAGAATTCAATACCTCTGAATGCCAGCCGCAATCAACTTCACTAGCTTGTAAAACTGACACTTTATGAGGCATAAAAATGTTTTGTTGAAGAATTGTACTGACTTCTGTTATCTGGTTATCAGCTACACCCACCCTAAGGAATGAACCTTGATCCTTAAAACTTTCAGTATACCTCAGCTCTTCAACTTTTTGACCTGTCATAGAACAGCCGTGATTGTCACCTTTACAATTCACAGAACTTTGGCAATTATTATCTACAGTATGTACAGCTTGCGAGCCTATGTAGACATTCGGTTGAACAAGAACTGAAAGGTCTGCTGTGCTTCTTACATCTTGATAGCCATCAAGATTCTGGTGCAGTTTACACTGCTTAGCAAACTCAGAAACGAAAGCAGACTCGTCACCTTGCAGAGATTGCCCTGGCATCTCACATGCAAGTCCACTCTGGGAATCCAGTACGTCTTTCAAATGCACTATGTCTTCTTGTGGCAATTGCTCCAATGGTTTGCATTCTTGGAGAGCATGGCATCCTAAGAATCCATGCGCAGAATCTGAACTGAAATTCTTTAAACAATCTGAAGCTTCATCTCTGTTGCTTTCTGTTCTCCTCACAGCTGCCTTGGCATTACACTTAGCTGAATGCAGGCTACCAGAATTACATTCTTGATTCAAAGCCACGAGTGGCCCGTCCCTCAGCAAGGATTGTTCCATCCTACTATCAGTTTCTCTATGGATAAACTCTGACAGAGAATTACCACCCCGATTAAACAGGTAGTTCTGATGTAGTCCAGAAGCATATGGGATTCTGCTATCAGTTTGTCTGCCACTGACAACAATAACGTGAGATTCCCTGCCACTACGCTTCTGTTTAGTCTTGGCCTTCTTGAACTGAGATGGGCTCTTCTGTTTCTCTATCTTTCTCTTTGAAACGGGGGTGACATCAATAGCACAAGAATTCTCTCTGAATCTCACAGGAAACATCAATTCCTCCTCTACACATTCATTCTCGTTCTCATTCTCACCACCCATTTCTGGGTTACAGCTAGAAAAAGAGTTAGACCCCTCCTCTTGCTTATGACAGCTCCCAGAAGAAGGTGTGAGCTGACCCTCTTCCAACTCATCATCATCATCGCCATTTTTAACGTCAATACCGGCAGTCTCTCTAAACCCACCATGGTTAAGCCTCCTGGGACTAGAATTGGAAACAGAACGACTGGGTGGAGGGCTTGAATTCCTCTCTTTCTCAACTTCTCTGGCCCTCTTGCGGGAATTATATTCCTCCCCATGTACATATCTCAAACTGTCACCCAAATTTCTTTCCCCCGAAGTCCTATAGGAGCAAGAATGAGATCTTACCTGGTGATCATATGGGTGCCAGTGCTCGAATTCAGATGGGCTCCTTTCCAAATACATTCTAGCGGATATGAGAGCGTTGTAGCGACTTAAGGCCAGAACCTCATGGTCTTCTCCTTGTCGTCTGTAGGTCCCTCGTCTCCATGCCTCAAGTGCTGATTCGGAACTATAAGTTCTTGCATAATTGGCTGAATACAATGGCTGCTGGGAATTCAAATTCAAACACGAAGGGAGGAAGCCTGAGTATCTGTCAGTGGAAATAGGCGCTCTGTGAAGGCCCCATGGGTAATCTGCAGCTATGGTTCGTCTTGCAGGCCTCTCCTCCATTTCTTTGGACGATCACTGAGTCTGAGTGAGAAAAGATGGTTATTGTTTCTATACAGTAAATAAATATGCATATATCGTTGTGAGGCGCGGGGAATTGCAATGTTGAGTGGGTAGTTGGTAGGACAAAACAGCGCAGAAAGATGATGGGAGCTCTCATCATCATCGTATTTGTAACTGACTCGGTCGCACACGCAAGATATAGATATCCAAAATTAATATGAAGAGAATAATTTTGCTTTCAAAACTGCAATTGTCCAAACGGTCTCGCATTAAAGATCGCGCGCCCTGTCATTTTATATTTTCATTTTTTCACAAACCCAGATTCATTTAACCCCGGGTCTACGTTCCGGGTCTTGAAAAGTTCGTTATAAAGAGATCGGTTTTGAAAGGATTACGGTAGCTAAGGTAGTTACACAGAAGAAGCAAGTGTACTTTACAGCTTGTATTTACAACAAATCTGAATGAAAAGCATATCAACACAATAAATTCACTTTAATCTTGATTTATAAAAAAAAAAAATTATTTTAATTTATTGAATTCTAGAGATATAAAAAGAAGTGTATAATAAATTTGGCGCATTTAAAACTTGAGTTATAAATTTATTTTAATCTCGATTGATTAAAATAATATTTATTTTAATTTTGATCTATTAAACACATAGAGATATTAAATGAATTAATATTTAGTTTAATTTTGATCTATTAAACACATAAAGATATTAAATGAATTGTATAATAAATTTTAAGGGTTTAAAACTCCAGTTGTGTATTTTTTTTAAATTATCATTTTTTTTTATTAAAATATTTTGCTTTTTTTTTTATATGTTTTAGGGTTTTTATTAAAAAATATTATTATTATTTGTTATAGGATATTTTCACCCAAAATAAATTCATTATAATAATAATAATAATTTATTTTTAAGATAACTCTCAGACACCAAATTGGTGTATGAGACCCCTTGTAAAGTCTACGAAGATATACATACCCTAATGCCTTTAGATTTGAACTTGTGATCTTTTAGGAAGAAACACATGTTCTTAACCATGTTCTTAATTCATTATAAACACTTAAAAGTATAAAAATAATTAAATAATGATTTTTTTAATAGAAATTGGGGTAAGATTTTATCTAATTTTTATATTATTTTAAATTTAATTTAATAAACATTATAAAAAGAATTGAATAATGATTTTCTTAATACAAATTTGTATGTATACCTCCGTAGACTTTACCAGTCAAATAGTTGGGCGGAGAGGGTCCCTTGTCCCATAAATAAGGAGGTCTCATACACCAATTAGACCTTAAAAATAGATTATTATTATTATTATTTTATAGAGATCAATTTTCCTTTATCTTATTTATAGATTTTATCCATATCAAGTTGATTTAGTTTTAATTTATTGAATTTTTAGAGGTAAAATTTGAGTTATAAATTTATTGTTCCACAAAAAAGGGGTCTAACACCAATTTGGTGTTTGACTGTAACTTTAAAATTAGATTATTATTATTATTATTTTATTAAAATAAAATTTATTCTAATTTTGATTTATTATAATAATAATTTATTTTTAAGGTCACAGACAAACCACACTAAATTGATGTATGAGATCCCTTTGTTTGTGGGACAAGGGACCCCCCTCCATCCAACAATTTGACTGGTAAAGTCGACAAAGGTATACATACCCTACCCCATTTAAATTTAAACTTATAACAGCTTAAGAAAAAACAATAAAATAAATACATAGAGCTATAAAAAAAATTATATAATAAATAGCAAAGTTTACATTAAACAGTTATATAATAAATAATAGAATTTACATTTTTAATACTAATATTTTTCTACTCCACACAAAATAAATTTAGTATAATCTTAATTTATTAAGCATGTAAAGGTATATTGAATAATAATTTTTTTTATACATAAATTTAGTATAATCTTAATTTATTAAACATGTAGAGCTATATTGAATAGTAATTTTTTTTATGTGTATAAAAATTGAAAGTGTTTTTTTTTTT
>ML792527.1:87885-117529 GCA_009831015.1 Picea engelmannii
GTTTTGAATAATTATTATTATTATTATTATTATTATTATTATTATTATTATAAAGATTAATTTTCTTCTCATTTTAGTTATATTTTTTTATTATTATTTGTTTTTATTTTTTTTTATTATAAAGATTAATTTTCTTTTCATTTTAGTTATATTAGAGTTATTTTATTTTAAAGATTTTATCCATATCAAGTTGTAAAATACATTTAATTTTACAATTAGCATATTAAGTAGAGTTAAATATGATTATTTTAATTTTATTATTAATATAATTGTATTTAATATTTTTTACCAACCTATGTTAACTTTACATATTTCATTTATATTGTTTTGTAAAATGCATCTAGTTTCTTTCACTGCAATAACATAATACTAATTAATGAATTAAAGTGAAAAAAAATTGAGATCCATATTATAGAAAAAACATCAACTATAATAATAGAAAAAGAATATATGAAAAATGAAATATATAAGAATAACTTGAGTGGGCTTAATGGTTAAGAACATGTGTTTCTTCCTAAGAAATCACAAGTTCAAATCTAGAGGGGGTGGGGTATTTGTATCATTTTATTGTTAACATAAATTTATTTAATATTTTTCACAACCTATACCAACTCTACACATCACATTTATATTGTTTTGTAAAATGCATCTATGGGTAGGATATGTATACCTCCGTAAACTTTACCAGTCACCAATTTGGTGATATCCATCTCAATCTCCATCTTTTAAGCAAATAACCAATCCTTAACCATAATGCTCAATACATATCTCCATCTTTTAAGCAAATAACCAATCCTTAACCATAATGCTCAATACATTTAATTTTACAATTAGCATATTAAGTAGAGTTCAATATGAATATTTTTATTTTATTATTAATATAATTTTAGTTAATATTTTTCACCAACCTATGCCAACTCTACACATCCCATTTATATTGTTTTGTAAAATGCATCTAGTTTTTCTCACTGCAATAACATAATACTAGTTAATGAATTAAAGTGAAAAAAAATTGAGATCCATACAATGGAAAAAACATAACCATAATAATAAAAAATGAAAAATAAAATATGTAGACCATAATAATAAAATAAACTAGCACATATCCATCTCAACCTCCATCTTTTAAGCAAAGAGAAATTTGTGTTTCAATTTCTCTTTGAGTCCTCTAAATGGTTAGCAAATTTTAAGTTAAGAAAGATCTATGTTGATCACAACCCTTGTTACCCACTTATAACCAATCCTTATAACACAAAAATAACATAAAAGCTAAAAAACAAGATGCCCATCATTGATATATTTGCTCATATCCCAAGTTGCCATTAGCCAAGTTTGATTGTTGTTACAATAATCCTTCCCATAAGGAGGAAATGTCCTTGATGTTCTTAGGTAGAGAATCAATGAATAATGCAAGGCACTCTTTCTTTGTATCATCTTCCTTTTCCAAAGTGATGTCATCTAACCCACAATTCTACAATGTCACCACTAGAACCTAACCATCAAAATGGTATGATTCCTGGATTATTTTATTTTTCAACTTAGTAGACACCTAAATTCTATGCATATTGTTTTATTTTTCAAGTTAGGAGACACCTAAATTCTATGCATATTGCATTTCCATGTGTATTTAAAAAGAAGTCTAATTTAGAAGATGAGAAACATCCTATACATATATTTTTAACAAAGAAACATGGAGCACATTGTGCATTTTCAATCTAGGGCATAGTGTAAGTTTATAGTCTACTTCTATAATTCTCTCTTGGATTTTCATGTAGGGATCATCAACCTCAATACTATTTAAGTTAAATTTCGAGTAAAGTTGTTTTAAGGAACATTGAACATACTTGTTACTCTAAGTCACAAAACCCTAGTTTTAAAGAGAAACTCAATTGGCAAAAACATTTTCTTGAGTGCTTGCCAGGAGTAAGTCACTAGTCCAAGGCAAATTAGCAGCCACTCAT
Organism: Picea engelmannii; assembly: GCA_009831015.1. Taxonomy (NCBI): domain Eukaryota; kingdom Viridiplantae; phylum Streptophyta; class Pinopsida; order Pinales; family Pinaceae; genus Picea; species Picea engelmannii. The sequence continues at coordinate 89,847 of ML792527.1, forward strand.
GAGTTGGCCACAACGTTATTTTTGGGAAAACTAACTATATATACTACTTGACTAAGAGGTGAGTGGTGTCATAATATTCTTTTTCTAAGGTGGAATTCCATTGTCATAATAGAGATAAAGAAAAAGTCATACAACCCTATCAATTCAATTTTTTTTTTCTAAATTTAAAGCTTTGTTGAATAAATGCTTATTAACCGCTTATAAAAGTCAATATTAAGGTAATCCACATATTGTTAGCTTCATTAGCAACGTTTAATTTTTTCTTTGATATTCTCAACACTTCAACTACATATTCAAAACACTCACTTGCCCAGTGACTAGTTACATGTGAAACATCTTCTACCTATATCAAGTGACTTACTTAATTGGTAAGTGTTTCTTCATTGTAAACAATGGAAACCGAGGTTGAACTCTCGCAGTTGTTAGGGTTTCCCTAGCTATCGCTACTACATATCTACGATCAAGTGAATCTTAGAGCAGCCCCCGACACACATATTTCTCCTTGTTCTGGTGGTGAATGAGACTGAGGCCTATGCAAGGATTTGTCGTTGTCTACCTCAGTTTATCTAGATCTGAATTTTGTCGCTAGCTTTTGTGTTTGTTGGGCCGAGGGAGGGAGTCGTTTTCTACTCTCTAGGTGTTGGGTGAAGCTAGAACCGTGTAGGATGTCGTCTTTTAGTGTAATCCCGACCCTCTACCACTCTAAAGGTCCTCAATACTTGGGTTTCAATCACAATGGAAGCGCCCAAAAATTCCAAGGAGGAAACCTTTGCTTCTCTTCTCCAAAAATGTTGCTCAAAAATGTTGAATCTGCAAGAGGAAAACACTCAACCAAGAGTGAATTTAAAAGAGGAAAACACCCAACCAAGAGTGAATTTGTTGTCAAAAGGACAGAAAAAATGCCTAAGGTGGAAATTTCAACTCCAAAGGATAAAAAGAAAGACATTAAGATTCATGAACAATCCCTGATTGAAAATTTTACAGGCCTATGTTTTAGTCCACGAGTTGTTCAGGTTTGGCACATCAATCATTGGGGTTCCTCATGAGAAATGTTTTTTTCTTGTTTATATTTTAAAGTGTAGAAGCTAGAGATCAAATTTTCAGATCATGGCCATATTTCATGGGCTCTAGGGGTTTTTTTCTTTCCCATTGGTCCTTGGATTTTGACCCGAATATGGAGATCATGATCGTTCATGTATGGGTCAAGTTTTTGCATCTCCTTGTGATTTTATGGGATAAAGCCACTCTCAAATATATTGGAGACAAGTTGGGTCACTTCATTGACCAGGGTAAGATCAAATGGGGGATGTATACTTGTGCCAGAATATGTGTGGAAGTGGACCTAGAAAAGGGTCTCCCATACACGATTCAACTCAATATGGAAGGTTGGAGTCATCTTCGAGCCCTGGACTATGAAAATATTCCTTTTAAGTGTAATATTTTCCATGAGCATGGCCAGTTTGAAAATAAATCCCCAAGAAATGTGAATCATAAAGTCCCATGAAGCAAGCTCCTCCTCCCCAGAGCAACAAAGGACAAGAAACCTTCCAAACTATGTCTAGGAGGTGCAAGAAACAATAGTCCAAGGGACCCCAATTTGTGATGTCAGGTTCATATAATCCAGACAACAACATATATGAAATTCTTGAAGAATGAGAGGAAGAAGAACAGGGAAGATCAAACGCTCGCTTTGAACCAAAAGAAGAAGATCAAAAGGAAACATAGAATTATGCTCCTTCGTTCGTGGATGAGCCTTTTTTTGTGGGTACAAACCCACCTAAAAGAAGAATTCAGGAGATGATTCAAAAGAAAAATCATATGAAGGTGAAGTGAAGTCCCTTGATAGTCCCAACTCCCCCTCTTTAGTGGAAATTCTAAAAAAAGATTGTTTCCCCGCTCGTCCATTAACAAGAGGAAGAAAATCAAATCGAGACAGGATTGTTCTCGAGGCCGAAAAGAATATTTGCATAGGTCGTCGGGAAACCATTAAATCTCTTTTAAAATAATTATGATATATCTCTATATTTTTCTTTGTAATCAATTTGTGAGAATCTATTCATGTACTAAAATTATTTTGGTCTAAATGGCAACATGTAAGAGAAGTCAGAATGTAGTTTCTATAGCATGATTTGAATCCTTTGTAGCATAAGAGATTACTAATTTTGATTTTCAAAGCGCTCGATCATATTTATGTAGATTTCTATCTGCAATAGCAACAACTCCCTTTTTTTAATGAATATATATTCTATTTTGGTCATAATAAAAAAAGTACTTCTTCATAGTGATGGTACAATTTCAATTATAAGGGTTCTCAAAAGCCCATGTTTTTTTTGTAAGCACATGGGTCTAATTATATTAATCTGTCATACGAAAATTGATACAAAAAATATTTGTTGTTGGCTTGTTGCCTAGGAAACCAGAACAACAACAAAGAAATAAGTCATTTATCCATAGAGTTTGAAGGAGGTTCTTTAGAGTACCCTGTCTAGTTAAAAAAACAGTAAAATGAGAGAACTAGAGCTTGTAGAAAGCTCTGTTATATCTACTACTTTGTATCATCATTCAAAACAGAAAAAAATTCTACATATTGGTCAGTGAGATGGGGGATTTGCAATTGAGTCTTGAGGAGGATCAGATGCACATTAAGCAATGATTTTCGAGGCTGAGGCTATCACCACTGTGCTTAAGGATGAGAGACGAGATAAAATTTCTCTGAGGAGCATGTGAAGATGGTCCAATTGTAGTTGGATGGTGTTCTGAGTGTCCTCCTGAGTTCGCGACATCTGTCCCAATAGTGTTTTGAGGTGAAAATATAATTCTACAATCTTCCAATACTTGGATTCTTGCCCTCTCATGCTACCCGTGTCTGAAACCCAGTTAGTGATTGCCTCGTCCACCTCCTGGTTAGTCATCAGGGTTCTCTCCAATCAAATTTCAACTTCCACTTCCTCTAAGTGAGAAGGAAACCGAAGTGAAGTGGCTGCCCAAAAGTTGGCTACTGCAACCTAAGAATTGTGTTACACCCATGTAGTGGGCGTTTCTTCCCTAACTTGGCAGTCAGACAACTCCGTTGGAGTGCCACTCCCACTCATGTATCCACGATCGTACTCATGTCAATGTGTCATCGAACCCAAAACTTTCTTCCTTGTGCCGAGGCTGAAATGTTGCATGGAGGGGAGATGTGTCATCCACCTAGGAGCCCACTTGGCTTTGGAATCCCTCTCAATCGCAATGCCAAGAGCTTTGTCTCTGTCGCAGGCCTGCATTTTTCCCTGTCTATCCTGGAGCTCCAGCTTCCTTATCCTTTTCCAAAACTGTCTCATGTTGTTGAGGTTATCCATGTCGGAGAAGCCAATGATTGATGCGTTATTGTTTCTCTGCCTCCACATTGACTCCAGGTTTAATTTCCATGGGATGGTCGTCGACATTCTCATGCATGAGGATGATTGGTGTCTATGCCCCCCACCTGCTTGTCTTCCACGTGATCATCGAGCTTTGTCCCCGATGGTACACTCTTACCCAACACCCCATCGAGGGGTTTAAAGTCCCATGTTATCTTCTGGCATATTGAAATTTCTATGAAGAGAATGGTGTGGTGTTCAATTGCTCGTTTTATTTTTTTGCATTGTTTTGTGTACATGTTTAATTAAGCAAATGATAGTTTCTCGCATTTATTCCTCGCATCGTTTTGTTTTAAAGTTTAAGAAATTTTTGTAGCAAAGGGATTTTCTTTTTGGTGATAAATTAGACATGAATTAATTAGTAAAAATTTCAAACACCATCACAATTTTACTATGATACAAAATTTGTGCATGGTGTAATGATGTCTTGAAGGGATTTTATCTAATTTTGAATTGAATTGAATAATTAAAAAACTGATCAAAGTTCCAAAATAATTGGAACTTTGACATCACATGTCGTCAGATTTAGACATTCATAGGAAAGTTTGTTACATGATTGCATGAAGCTATCTAATCTTGTAGCAAACTTCTCTCTAGTTGTTGAAATCCAATGACATGGGAAGTTAGGATTCAATTCTATTCAGAACTTTGATTGTTTTTTCAAGGATCTGAGTTGATTCAAATCTAGACACCACCTTTAGAGCACCAATATACCATACACGAAACTTTGATCATGATAAAACTCTAATCATGTTTAAAATTCTACCAAATTCTTATCAGGTTGTGGTAAAAAAGATGATACTTCTATTGCAAAATTAGCTTACTCCAACATTACGCTAGAACATGTTACCTTAATGGAACCAATTATTAAGTGAACAAACTCAACCTTTCTAACAAATCCATCTTTTAAAAAGTTTTGTCATGTTACCTTACTGGAACGAGTTAATAAGTGGACAAACTCAATTTTTCTAATAAATCCATTTTTTTTAAAGTTCAATCATAATATTCTTTTTCTTTTTTTTTAATTATAAAATCTCAACTATCTTAAAATGAACCAAAATCTTTAAAAACAAAATTCCATAATGAGAATTTACATTACACTATAACTTCTAACAAAATTATTCCATATTAAAAAATACAAAAAATACCAAAAAAAAATCCACTTATTAATGTATTCCCTACTTTAATATCATAACTCTACATTTTGGCTAACTTCTCTATTCAAGTCTCAAAGGGATTATTAATTTTAAAATACTCCATATTGTTTATATATAATGACATTATTTATGCGTAATAATTATAATGGTTAAGAACATGTGTTTCCTCTTAAGAGGTCACAAGTTCAAATCCAGAGGGGGGTAGGGTATGTATACCTCCGTAAACTTTACCAGTCAAATTGTTGGGCGGAAGAGGATCCCTTGTCCCACAAACAAGGAGATCTCATACACCAATTTAGTGTGGCTTAGCGGTGACCTTAAAAATAGATTATTATTATTATTATTAATAACTCAATCATTTCAAAATATAACAAAAACACGTAGTATATCAAGTGTAACAAAAACACGTAGTATATCAAGTGCAAGTGTGGGACCTTAATTATGCGTAATAATTATAATAACTCAATCATTTCAAAATATAACAAAGACACGTAGATCTAGTCCAAGTGTGGGACCATACTAATTAAAGGTGGGAATGGATTTTTGGTAACTCCACATAAGTTACTCGCTTACCGTGCTTTAGGTCCCACTAAATCCCACTAAAAAGGTAGATAGGTTGCAAGTGTGGTGGACTCCTCTTCCCACGCATCTCATGTTACGTTTACGTTTTTTTAAGGATTTTGATATAATTAATAATTAATATTATACTTAGTATTTGTATAAATTAATATATGAAAAATATATTTATATCGACAATATTTAAATAATTTAATGTTTATCTATATAGGATGATGAGCTTAATATTTATTAAGATAAATTTCAGTTTATTGGATTTAAAAAATTGTAAGGAATTGATTTGTTTTAAAATACTATTTTTATGTTGAAATAAATGAAGAGAAGTTTTTTTAAATTTCTATAGTTTTGAAGAGTTAAGAGGGTAGGAAAGTTAGTTAAGAGAAAATGTTTTTTCATCCTTCATCTTTTTAGTATTATAAAGATGACAAAAATATTATCCCGCAACATTTTATGAATTGTCCAATTCTCATTTCACTATGGAGCTCATGAGAGTTCATTCTTATTTTAAGAATGTTGATTTTATTCTTTACGCTGGTTATAACAAAAAAATGTTTTTAATCTTCTAAATAAGGGTATCATTGTAAAACTCTAATCGTGTCCAAAATTTCTACAATTGGGGGAGATTTGGTCCAACTTTGGGAAGCAATTTGCAGATCTGGAATGGACTGAAGGTTTTAAATTTAAAGTCATTGCCCTCATTGCAACATATATTGTTTTTGTTTAGTAGAGTTCATGTAGGGCTAAGGTGCAACCTTTTGTGCCTATCATAAGATAACAGAGGACCAACTAAATGGCTACCCCATCATCTCACACCATTGTTTTCACTATTAGGCAAGGATATTTTGAACAAAATCTGGTCAACATGGTTCCTCGCAAGGCCCTACAAAAGCTCATCCCGAAGGTGGAACATAAGGTATTGAAATCTCCCTGATGAAACCCATGTTGATATTCATGATTTTATATGTTCTTACATATGTAATATGCTGAAAAAGCACACACTAGTAGGTTATTTTGTGGGGAAAATCCCACTAAACATTGTGATTAAAGCTTGGGCCAAAGAGGCATGGGGACCCCAAGGATGGATTTGTAACTCCATTCACAACATGACTAAGGTTTTTCATAGTTTTCATTTTAGGAAGAAAACCATTGTTACGAAGTAATTTCTTGTGGCCCATGGATGTGTCAAGATGGGTTGTTTTTGTTGAATGTGATGAAGATTTTTTCAACGAAGAAGCCTCCAAGATGTATTGCTTGGTATGGGTAGAATTCGTAGGGCTCCTTGTGCAATTTTGGGCATTTTTGGAGCATACCTCAATCCTAAACAACAATTTCATTTGCCATAAGTTGAAGACATATTTTAACACATGCCCCTAGAAAAGGGTATGCCTTCAGGTTGACATCTCCAAGGATTTAAAAGAGATTGTGTCCATTCAAACAAAAGGTTGTGTTATTTGATAATCAACACAATTTATCAGTCTTCACAACCCTTGTTTCAGGGGCCAAATCCCACACCGTAGAATAAAATATTGTCCTTTATCAATGAAAGTTGACCGCCCTGTGCCTTTAGTCGCTAGCCTTGCTCTCCAAACCTTGCACACCCAATGTCATATGAAGAGTGGTGGATGAATGAAATTGATTAATAAGGGGAAACCCACTAGGCCCAACACTCTAAGGCTCAACCCTAGAAGAATAACTCGGTTTTGCAACCTTCCCTTAGGCTAGCCTATAAGAAGCTTATTAACTCCATTGTGGTTAGGGACAAACCTAGAAGTTCCCAACCCACTACTTAGTGAGTGAGTGGGCACTAATGGGGCTAATATCCACCCTTGAAGCTGGTTGTTTCTAAAACACTCATGTGTGATCACAATCACAAGAAGCTGAGGAGCATAAATTTGAATGATTATTTATTGCCCCAAAGCAGATTGTGAATTCTCCAAACCCCTTCGATGCTCTATTGGGTTGGAAGGGGAGGGAATGGGTTTTCTTCTTAATCTGTTCGTTGAATATAATATCATGGAACATTCAAGGGCTCACTTATCCTTATCGCAAATCCATGGTTGAGAGAGTAAGAAATGTTGTTTTTGGTATTGCTATTTTCTATTTGCAACAACTTAAAGGCACTAGTTTTTGCTTAATTTGTCCCTTCAAGTTATTTGGTCAAATTTTGTTTATTTTTTCTCTAACCATGATAAAACCTGAGGGGGAGATGCACCTCTTGTGTTTCCAAAATGGATAAAGGCCATTATCTAAGACGAGGCAAACCCTACCAACTATGTTTTCTAAATCTTATTTGATTTCAAAGGTCAAATGATGTTGGTGAAAGGGAAGCTCTTTGGGACAGACTTGTTGAAGAGCTCCTAGAAGCTTGTTTGTTGTTCTAAGGTGATTTCAACAACGTGTAAACACAAGAGAATAAGAACATATCCCCCCTACTCAAATGCCCCCAAGGGAATAATTGGCCTAAAACATAGTCAAAGTTAGACTTGGCTTATACGAGTCTAACAAGTTTCACTGAAAATACTCATTGAAGCTTTGGTTCACATGGTTTAGCTTCCAAAAAGGAAACACAGAGGTCACGATAAGATTGGATAGAACAATGTTGTCATAGAAACATTTATTTTCTTTGGACATGAGAGAAGGAAATTAATTCAAGTAGTGGAAGATAACACCTTATGTAATCACCAACCAATAGTTTTCTCCATTTCTTGGGGATTTGAAAGGCCCATGGTGTTGAACTCTTGGTTTATATTGATTAGCTCTCATATAAAGCATAAATAATGTGTGGATGCTATCCAAAGAATTCAAAACCAAGTTTGAGACCTTGAGAAGATAGAGGTTGGATTCTCTAATGCGAACATTCCATGAGAAGAGTCATCGCCTTTCTGAGAGGTTATGGTAGGTAATGGGTGATGAACTGAAGAGGGAAACACAATGGTCAAAAGAAGGATACAGAAGGAAATGTTGAAGGAGCTTTAGGAAGTTTCAATAATGCTTTAGCCTCTTTAGTAAACACTATCCGACTAGAGAGACCAAGTTGAGACATACATTAAAGGTTGATGGCTCTAATAAAGAAAGGGATGGGAAAATCAAAGCCAAAATTCTTTGGCTTAAGATAGGTCACATGCATAATCATGTCTTTTTCAAATCCCTCAATTCAAGGGAAGTAATGGAGTGTATCGAGGCCCTCAAATTTGAAGGTGACATAATCACTAGAAAGGTGAACATTGAAAATTAATTTGTTAAGAATTATAAATTAGTTTTTAAATCACACCGAATCACAAAGGAAATAAAGGTGGCCATGCATTCATATATTCATGTAGTCCTAAGAAACTTAGATGCAAGAAGAAGAACATGTGTGTGATCCCTTAAAGGGCCAACATTGGATGAACTGGCAGTTTCCCTCAAAGAGACGGTTGATAATAAATCCCTTGGACAAGGTGTATTTCCATGCAAAATTTATAAGGTCACTTAGGACTTTGTGGGCTTTGATATCCTCAAGGTGTACAAAGAGGTTCTTCATGCCAATACACTTGGCATTGGTATCAACAAAGCGATAATAAAGCTCATTCTAGATCTGGGGGAACTGGATCTTATGCCATGTTGGATGTCAATAACTCTTCTGAATGCCTCATACAAAATCTTGACAAAAGCACTAGCCTTATGGATGGAGCACATACTCCCAAAAATGATAAGGCCAAAGTAGACAAGGTTTATCAAAGGCATGCACTTTTTGGATAATGTCATTGTAGTATGGTAAGGTATAGAAGGGACCTAGAACTAGGTCTCCAATCCCTCTTCATCAATTTTAATTTTAAAAAATATTATGACATTGTAGAGTGGCCTTTCATCCTCACCATGTTAACGAACCTTGGATTTTTCCATTTATTTATCAAAGTGGTCAAAACCTTGTTTTATGAACTAATACCTTTCCTTTCCATCAACCAAGTCAAATATAAGGAAAATGGTTTTTTCAGCTCCATTTTCCAAGGTTGGCCTTTGGCTCTAGCCCTATATGTGATGGTTATTGAAGACTCGGCTACTGCATCCATAACATAATGTCTCAAGGACTTATCTAAGGCATTCCCTTTCCTATCCCAAATGAAGTTCAACTTGTAAATTGACACTTTTCAAACAACTCTTTTCTTATTATCCTCAAAGAGAACTAATCCTTATACAGTACCATGCACTGCTTGCAAATTTTTTATGAAGCCTTGGGATCAAATTTTAAATCAACCAAGACTCAATGTTGTTGTTAGAGATACTGGGAAACCTCACACTAGCTTGTAGGTCGGGGATGGACATAACTATAGAGTGGGTAGATGTTTAAATTCCTTGGAATTCATTTCACCTTTGAAGCCTCCATATAGTAGTTATTAGAATAAGAGGTGTTCAGAGTGTTAAAAAATGACAAATGGGTTCTAAAACCAATGTCCCTCACAAACAAATTTCGAATATGTACTAGGTTGCTTGTAGCCATGCATGTGCATTACTCTTCTTGTTGGGTCCCTTTGGCCCATGCCTATGCTAAATTAGAAAAAAATTCTCAATTTTTATGTGGCCTAACTATAGTGGGGGCAAAGGCTTCCATAGGGTCAATTGGAACTTCTATTGCACTCCTAGGGAGAAAGGAGGTATGGGTATTCTAGTCACTCGAATGCAGGGTCTGTCATTGTAACGTCCCCAACCATCAACCCCACTGTTGGGCAACACTACTAGGTAGAATAACACTTATAAAGTATGCATTTAAATGAAGTCAAATGACTTAACACAGAGTAAACACATAATTACCGCTAACATACATAATTAATTAGAATTAACAATAATTCCACTTGGAACGGAATACATGATAATATTACAAGAATCACAGACATGCATTTTAATTAAAATTAAACGCATAATGATACTTATCTTTGAAATTGTAGTAACTCCACCAACTACATGCAAACCTTCCACGAACCTTTGAGCCTTAGACCACGCTGCTCATCATGCTCAACAGTGGGTCACCCCCGAGCTAGGACTAAGATCCACCCAAGGCAAGGGAATCTTAGACTAAGCTGAGGTTACAAGACAAATGCACAGAGCAACCGGAAGGATTCTCTCCAGGAGCCTTCTTACACTCACTACTCACGGACTCTCATTCCCCACATGCCTGTTCCACCCGAGAGTATACACCTTCACAAGAACAGTCCATCGGTGCTTCACCTCCCTCTCTGGGTCTCGATAATAGGCTGGATCAAGAATTCTCAGAGCTCTGTAGCTGGTGCTGGACTCTCTCTGGGAGAAAACCACTTCCCAACAAACTCTCTCACTTGGAGAGAGATGATCACAGGCCTGACAACCTGCTTCTTCAACCACGGGCCTGATAACCCGCTTCTTCAACCAGTTTCAACCCAATTACCGCAAGGTGAGGATAACAACAACACAACTCCACTCATAAAAAAGAGAAGACAACAACCCAAAGACAATTCGGGTACGGACTCGGATCTGCAAGGGCGGATAGGATGGGTTCACAAGATACACAGGTGACATGGCTCAATCCATGGGTTTGCCACTGGTTTCAAGGTGCATGACAAGGAATCAACATAGAGGTCGAACACAAACTCAAACAGTTCAGACGACGGATACATCGGCTTCTCAGAAAAACATTACGGTTTTCTGGTTTTAGAGTTGCATGAGGGTATGTAGAGATCAGATGCAGACGCGCAACAGGACAGACATTGGATGCCCGAAAAATGGAGAACGAACCCCCATCACGACTCAATTCCTGGGTTAAATTACATGTGCCTAGGCCGACACATGTCACCCATGAAATTGCATGCACTCCATCAAGTATGCGTTCCCTTTTTCCAGGAACTTAGGATAAAAATATACCTTTCACACCACTTTGGAATAATAATAAATTATTATTCAAGGACTTAAGCCCCTAAGCTTAGCCCCTCTTTCCAACCTTTCAGCCCCTTTTCCCTTACCCACCCTGTGGAAGCTTAGTCCCCCATCACTCTTTCTTCATGGTCGGTCTGCACACAACGATGTTTAATCTTTATTAATGTTCTGCATAATTACATATACAAAAACAGGCTCCTGACCTATAACACTTAGGCTCTCCAACCTAATAAACACATAATCCCACCAACTTATCAATACTCGACTCACCAGCCTACAAAACATGTTTACAATTCATAATATAACTGGGGCACGTCCTTGGGGTATTACAATCCCCTCCCCTTATTTTTGCACTGTCCTAAGTGCAACTCTTTACAAAACATCAACAATATTGTCAAAATCTTCAAAAAGATGTGGGTATTCTACCCGCATAGCATCTTCATGCTCCCATGTCGCATCCTCAGGACCGTACCAGGTCCATTGGACCTTTACAATCCCTATGGCTCGATTCCAGAGCTGTTTGCTTTTCTGATCCAATATGCGTACAAGATGCACTTGCAGGACACCTTCTTGCTCCACCTGAATCACATTCCAATCGATTACATGATTAACATCAGGGATATATTTCTTAAGCAATGAAACATGAAACACATTATGTACAATCATGGATGCAGGTAATGCAAGCATATATGCAACTGGCCCAATCCTTTCTAGGATTTCAAATGGCCCACAAAATCTGGCTGCCAACTTGGTGTTGTTTCCCAGCTTCAGGGAACTTCTATTGGCTTTCACTGTCAGGAAAACATGATCACCCACTTTAAACTCTCAGTGGGTTCTGTTTTTATCAACATAAATTTTATGCCTGTCTTGGGCAACCTTTAAATTCTGCTTAATTTTTAGCATTTGTTCTTCCATTTCCTTGAGAAACTCTGGCCCAAATACTACTCTATCAGCTGGATTATCCCAGCTTAATGGAGTATTTCACTTTCTGCCATAAAGTGCTTCAAATGGGTTCATCTTCAATGATGCTTGATACCCATTATTGTAGGCGAATTCTATCAAATGTAGGTAGTCTTCCCATTTCGATGGTTTGTCCATCACATACATCCTTGGTGTGTCTTCTATTACTTTGTTCACCCTCTCTGTCTGTCCATCAGACTCTGGATGATAAGTTGTGCTAAAGTTCATATTCGTTCCAAATCCTTTGAATAACCCTTTCCAAAATTTGGAGGTGAGTTTCGGGTCCTTGTCAGACACAATTGTCTTGGGAATAATGTGCAATCGTGCTATTTCCCTCATAAAAATATCAACAACATTAGTTGCCTTGTGATTAGTCTTTAATGGAATAAAATGGTAAGCTTTCGTAAGCTTGTCCACCACCATCATGATTGCATCATGCTGCTTTCTGGTTCTAGGCAATCCTATGATGAAATCCATTGTCGCCACTTCCCACTTCCACTCAAGAATGGGTAAAGGCTGCAACAACCCTGTTGGGTGCATGTGCTCAGCTTTAACCTTCTGACACTCCATACATCTAGCGATGTATTCAAAAATCTCTTTCTTCATACCTAGCCAAAAGTAATGTCTCTTGACTGCTGCCATAGTTTTCTGATATCCAGGGTGCCCAACATAAGGCACATTATGCATTTCATTGAAAATCATAAGTTTTAAGTCCTGGACATTAGGTACATAAATTATGTTCTTGTATAGAAGTGTTACGTCAGTTTCCAATTTATAATTTTCCACTTTCTGTGGCATCTCACCTTGCTGTAGTTTTGCTACCAAATCCCTGTACTGCAAAACTGCATTTGCATCTTCCAAAATTTTGCTTTTAATATCAGTTCGGTACATGATAATGGTTGTAGCATGTAATTCGTGTACTCTCTTGTTGAGTGCATCAACCGCTTTATTCTCCTTCCCTTTGATATGCTTGATATCAAAATCGTACTCACAGAGAAACTCCAACCACCTACTCTTCCTAACATTCAAGGTTGGCTAATCAAACAAATATTTCAGACCGTTGTGGCCTATTATCAGTTCAAACCTCCTTCCCATGAGGTAATTCCTCCATTTATTTAGAGCGTGAATGATGGCTGCCAACTCTAACGATGGCTGTCAACTCTAAATCATGAGTTGCATAGTTCCTTTCGTTCTCTTTCAACTTTTTGGATTCATAAAAAATTCTGAATCCATTATGACTAAGGACTCCTCCCAGTCCTTCTGTGCATGCATCTGTGCACACCGCAAAATATTCATTTGGGTTTGCAATCCTCAGGATTGGAGCACTAGTTAACAGTTGCTTCAATTGTTGGAATCTTCTCTCACAATCCTTTGTCCACTGAAACTTCTTCTCCTTCCTTTGTAAGGAAGTGATAGGGTAAGCTATCCTTGAGAACCCTATGATAAACCTTCTATAATAACCAGCTAGACCCATAAAGGATCTGACTTCTGTCACGTTCTTTGGTGCTGACCATTCTGTGATGGCCTCAATCTTCTCAGGATCTACAACTATCCCATCCTTTGAAATAATATGCCCCAAGTAATGGATCTGCTCCTGATAAAACGAGCACTTGCTCAACTTGGAATACAGTTGTTTCTCTCATAGCACCTACAACACCATTCTCAGATGTTGTTCATGCTCTTCCTCCGACTTGGAATACACTGGGATGTCATCCAAGAAGACTATGGCAAACTTGTCTAGATAGTCCCTAAATACACCATTCATTAAACACATAAAAAAAGAGGGTGCATTTGACAACCAAAATGACACCACTATGAACTCGTAATGACCATACCTTGTTCTAAAGGCAGTCTTGCTGATGTCTTCATCCTTTATCCTTACCTGGTGATATGTCGACCTGAGGTCTATCTTCAAAAATATCTTGGCATCCTTCAACTAATCAAAGAGATCATCAATCCTTGGCAGAGGATATTTGTTCTTAACAGTCACTTTGTTTAACTTTCTGAAATCTATACACAATCTCAGCGTCTCGTCCTTCTTCTTCATGACCAGGACCGGGGCACCCCAAGGTGACACACTTGGGCGTATATACCCCTTCTTCAGAATCTCTTCAAGCTGCAATTGCAACTCTTTTAGCTCAGGTCTACTCATTCTGCAAGGAGCTTTTGACACTGGAGTTTCTCTAGGCATCAGGTTTATAGAGAAGTCAATATCTCTCTTCGGGGGTAGTCCGGGTACCTTCTGAAATACATCTTCAAACTCCTTTAGTGCCACATGATCTCCAATATTTGGGACCTCATCCTTAGATGCTTCCTCCACATGTGCTGCAAATAATTGATAACCTTTCCTGTAGCACTTCTTCAACTGCGTTGCTGAGATTTCTCTAATAGCAACAACTATGGGAATTCCTTGAACTGTTCTTTGATTCCCTTCCTCATCCAGGCAAGTGAATGCCTTGTTACGATAGTCCAAGATGGCATGGTGTTGGTTCAAACAGTCCATCCCAACTAGGCAGTCATAAGAACCTAAAGGAAAAATGTTCAATTCAGCCTCTGTGCTTAGTCCATTCATGTCCACTAGATAGAACTTAACTAACTCAATGACTTTTCTCTTGGTTTTTGTAGCCAACTGCACTAACCAAGACTTTTCATGTTTGCTTCTCGACAAATGAAAACTTTCCACCACTCTAGGATCTACATAACTATGGATAGCCCCTAAATCAATTAAAATAGTAAATGGTTGGTTGTTAATCATACCTTCCACTTCAATCATGTGCAACTGATATTCAACTTACTTATTGTCCAGGGCTACGTACATCCTTGGCATTCTACTACCCATGTCTTCCACTGTTTCAGCATGCTGAACATTATGGAAAACTCTCACTTTGCCATTTTTATGGGGACAATCTCTGTACTTATGGTTTCCATGACAACCCCAACACTGAATGGGTGTTGTCTTTGGCCTTTGTCCCCCTACGTCAACCATTCTCAACTCTCTAAACGATGGCTGTCCTTGAGGATTGTTTCTGAAAAAGGGAGGTTTGTTTCCCTTCCACCTCTGCTCTTTCTTAAACTTCTTCTGGTCATCCCAAGCCTTCCAAAAGGTAGGCTTTTCTCTTTGTTGTTCATATAATCATTTCACTCTTCTTATCGTTTGTTCCATAGTTTTTGGGTCATCATATTGAATCTTGTCCCCAATGGAAGGTGGCAATCCACTCAGATACCTTTGAATCTTGACAGTCTCATCCTTGATGAACGAAACATACTTAAGTAATTCCAAAAACCTTCATTCATATTCATCAATGGTCATGCTTCCCATCTTGAGTTCAAAGAACTCTTTCATCTTTCTGTCATAATATATTTTAGTCAAGTATTTCTTCTCGAAATACCTCTTGAATTCTCTCCAAGTGATATCTTTCTCTCTAATGTGTTGCACTTGCACAAGTTGATACAACCACATGGATGCTTTTCCTTTCAGTTGATACATCGCAATTCTTCCTTCTGCATGAGAGGGATAATTCTGCAGTTGGAAATATTTCCTCATGCTAGGCAACCATGTCTCGACATCTTCCTCCTTTTTATGTTCTCCATCAAACGTAGGAGGCTTAATCTTGTTCATTTGTCCCTTCAGTTCATCCACTTCAGATCTCTTGTGCTTTGTGGTGGGAAATGGGCTTGAACTATTGTGTACCCTCCTCTTGGAGCAACCTTGGGAGTGATGATGTTGTCTACCAACACTCCTTGATCTTCTTCCTTCATAAGTCTGGTGACTCCCTGTTTTTCTCGAGTCTCTCTCCTTGTCCAACTTATTTTCTATTCTCTCCAGAATATTCATCAACTTTAAGTTGAATTCTCCCTGTTGTTCCTTAGATTTCATGAGCTTTCTGCTATCTTCTCGTTGAGTTTGGGCATATTTCTGTAATCGTTCAATGATTTTCATCATATTCCCTTCCTTATCTATCTCTTCTCCATGCCCATCGGAGTTTGACCCTTCAAATCCCAAATGAACATCCATGCCTTTAGCTTCGTTCTCTGAACTGGAAGCATTATGTGTCTCTTCCATTTCTTTTGCACTCAGTGGCAATTCTATTCGATTCTGGCACTCGTTAAACTTCTGCAAATACAATGTGCAGACAACCAGAATTTGTCAGGCCATTATTCCTTAACAAATCCTATAGCATTCATAAAAAAATCTGATTCAAGAAAACGTTCAGTTTTCATTCTCTGTGATTCTTGTTCAATCAAGAATTCTCATAGAATTCTTCTTTCAGAGCTCTGCTTTGCTAAGCTTTTAGGCACTAACCCCTTTCTCTTAGTTCCCCAACCCACATGACCATGGGTCATGACCAAGCACTAGATCAATAAGCGCGCACTCGGGCCTTTGGCCTTCGTCTTTGGAAGATTTCCATGAATAACACAACAATCACTCAAAGTTTCAAGGTACCAAACTCACGCAGTAGGGTGGATCAACAGTCCACGTCTACCCAACATCCTACGACTGACACTTGCTGTGGAAACTCAGGCGTTTGAGTTCCGGGACTTCGAGACTTTGAAATATTTTCACATCCGCACACCCCGAACCATTAATCTCCGAACATTCCCACGTCACCTTAGGTGACGTTATTATGTTACATCACTTAACGTTTTCCCAATTGCGGGGGCATGCAATGGTGGTTTGGAGTAACCCGCCTTTCATCCCGCAATTCTTTTGACACTGACACATAAACCCTTGGTGAAACCGTGGTTTGGATTGCAGGACCGCCTTGGATAATTATCTTCTGTGCAACTTGGGTCCCTGCAATGTCTCCTAGTCATTGATCTTGATGTATCGTGATCAACGCCACTGTGGGTCCTCCTACCCTTAACTTTGTTACATAACTTCGGGTCCCACTCACCATGCTCACACAGGATGCCACATGGCAGAATACTAGCAACTGATACGTGGCCCATTCATATGGGTGACACTCGTCATGTTCCAAATGCCATTTCAATCTTCCACGAGTTCTAAGCCCACTGACATGTGGCACACATCCTATGTGTCCATGTCACCTCCAAGTGACATCATCATGACTCACCGCTTCAACTCTTCGGGCTTCAGGAGTTTCAACTCCTCTACGCTCACTTTTTCCCGGAGGGCTTTCTCACGGACTTCATGATCTACCGACGCGTGTCCTCCTTCATGATCAATGGCTATGAGTGACTTTGACACTTTGAGCTTCGAGAGTTTCAAACTCACAACACTTGCCTCCTCTCAAAGTACTTCCACCTGAAGTACACGATCTCTTGACGCATTTCCTTCACAACAAACGATTGCAATCTACTTCGGGACTTCAAGAGTTTGTCACACTCCACACTATAAATCCTTCGAAGTGATTTTCCTTTTCCTTCCTGGACACGGATCTAATGATCAGGCTCTTTTCCTACGATCTACGGTGTAGATCTCCTTCAGAAGTTTATGCCTCGGCGCATTCCACTTCTCCCGACTGCCAAACTCCGAAAGGCTTCCAGGATAACCCTCCTGCACCTTTTCCGGATCTGACGGTCGTAAAGGACTTTCCTTTTTCCCAAATAGATCCTACGGCTCCAACATCCCAAGTGTTGAGTGCTCTCTCTCTGTGGTCAAATACCACGTCGGCTGCAGTTTTATTCTACCGCTACTCCTCCTGAGCTTCGTAACACGACCATGTAACCCCTTGGCACTCGAAAACATTCTAAGGTTCGAAATTGGTTCCATATGAACACCATTTCCACTCGAAACCTTGGGTCCAAAGACCACTTATTCAACCCATCCAGGCTCAACATTGAAACCATGGGCTCTGATACCATATTGTAACGTCCTCGACCATCAACCCCCCTGCCGAAAAAATCTACTACGCGAAATAACACTTATAAAGTATGCATTTAAATGAATTTAAATGACTTAACACAGATTAAACACATAATTACCGCTAACATACAAAATTAATTAGAATTAACAATAATTCCACTTGCAACAGAATACATGATAATATTACAAGCATCATAGACATGCATTTTAATTGAAATTAAACACATAATTATACTTATCTTTGAAACTATAGTAACTCCACCAACTATGTGCAGACCTTCCATGAACCTCCAAGCCTTAGACCACGCTGCTCATCACGCTCAGCAGTGGGTCACCCCTGAGATGGGACTAAACTCCACCCAAGGCAAGGGAATCCTAGACTAGGCTGAGGTTACAAGAAAACTACACAGAGAAACCGAAAGGATTCTTTCCAGGAGCCTTCTTACCCCCACTACTCATAGACTCTCATTCCCCACATGCATATTCCACCTGGGAGTATACACCTTCACAAGCACAATTCATCGGTGCTTCACCTCCCTCTCTGGGTCTCGAGAATAGGCCGGATCAGGAATTCTCAGAGCTCTGCAGCTGGTGCTGGACCTCTCTGGGAGAAAACCACTTCCCAATAGACTCTCTCACCTGGAGAGATCTGCTCACAGGCCTGACAACCTGCCTCTTCAAACACGAGCCTGACAACCCACTTCTTCAACCAATTTTAGCCCAATTCCCGCAAGGTCAGGATAACAACAACACAATTCTACTCAGGAAAAACAGAAGGTAACAACCCAAAGATAGTTCAGGTACAGACTCGGCTCTATAAGGGCGGATAGGCTAGGCTCACATGATACACAGGTGACACGACTCAATCCACGAGTTTCCCACTTGTTTCAGGGTGCGTGACAAGGAATCAACGCGGAGGTCGAACACAGACTCAAATGTTTTAGATGGTGGATATGTCGGCTTCTCAGGGAAACATTACGGTTTTTTGGTTTCAAAGCTGTGTGAGGGTATGCAGAGATTAGACGTAGACGCACAACAGGTCAGACAGTGGATGCCCGAAAAATGGAGAACAAACCCCCATCACAGTTCGGTTAAATTGCATGTGCCTGGGCTGACACATGTCGCCCATGAAGCTGCATGCACTCCATCAAGTATGCGTTCCCTTTTTCCAGGAACTTAGGATAAAAATATACCTTTCACACCACTTTGGAATAATACAAAATTATTATTCAAGGACTTAAGCCCCTAAGACTAGCTCCTCTTTCCAACCTTTCAGCCCCTTTTCCCTTACCCACCCTGTGGAAGCTTAGTCCCCCATCACTCTTTCTCCATGGTCGGTCTTCATGAAGCGATGTTTAATCTTTATTAATGTTTTGCATAATTACACCTACAAAAATAGGCTCCTGGCTTATAACACTTAGGCTCTCCGACTTCATAAACACATAATCCCACCAACTTATCAATACTCGTCTCACCAGCCTACAAAACATGATTGCAATTCATAAACATAATTACAATTCATAATATAACTGGGCCATGTCCTTGGGGTATTACAGTCATTATGTGCCAAGTGGTTCATTAGTGTAGTCAAAGGAAAATAAGCCTACAAATGATTTCTATGTCACTACGTTACCTCAAGGGCTACCTATGGCCAAAAAAATTAGAGAAACCTTAATCTTGAAACTTATTGAAGACCCTAGCACCCATCCATACTATGGGAGGCCATTAAGTCACATGTTATTGTGGAAAAGTGGCTCACTTAGATGATCTGGGCTCTCTTTCAATGACCATTATCTCTAGTGGTCTCTAGTTATTCTCCAATCATGGAAATATCTAGTCAGAGACCCCTAGTTTCAACCAAAAGGATATTCAAAAAACATATTAGAGTTCCTTGAGACATATATGACACTCGGTCT
This sequence comes from Picea engelmannii, assembly GCA_009831015.1. Lineage (NCBI taxonomy): Eukaryota > Viridiplantae > Streptophyta > Pinopsida > Pinales > Pinaceae > Picea > Picea engelmannii. Next base: position 109,567 of record ML792527.1, read on the forward strand.
AGATATTGGAAGAGTTGGGAGACCGTTAAAACATATTTCAACTTGGCAATCTAGATAAGATTATCCTTGAAAACGTTCAAAAATTGATCCTCGATAACCTCTTTCTCAAGCTTACCCACCTGGGGCCCCAAACATGGTGAAGAGACTAGATATGGAACAAAAGGAAAGGATTTATGTAGTAAAAGCCTTCATAAAGAGACTATATATGGAACGACATGAAATGATTTATGAAGTACAAGCCTTCATATGGATATAAGTGGTTGTCGAAGAAGCCTCTTTTAGAGGCCTAATTGCAAAATGTATGGAGAATCTATTCTAAGGAAAATACCTAGTTGTACCAATTAAAATCCACATGGAAGTGTGTTACACACCTAAGTGTCGCACTATCAAATGTCGCACTTAAGTGTCACAACTATTATACACCTAAGTGTCTCACTATCAAATGTCACACTTAAGTGTCACAACTATTATACACCTAAGTATCACACACTAAATATCACACACTAAATGTCACAACTATTATGCACCTAAGTGTCACAATTTCATCACCTTCAAGAAATGTATGTCATAATCCCTAGACAAGTTGGAAGGAAAACCTATCAGTTAGAGGTCAAAATGCTACCTTTTTCCTTGATATTTTTTCCTTATTTGAGCTTCATTGCCCCCCTTCCCATATACATGAAGGGATAAACTATGATCGTCGCACCCCAAGAGTGTCCTAGAGAGCGATAATCCCTTGTTCATCACCTTGTGCATGGTTATGAGGGGGTGATGAAGTAGTTGCAACCATCATGCCTTGATCTTTTTTATTTTGATGCCTCTTCTTTGATCTATATGGGTAACTTTATGGGATTTATCGCCCCCCTATAAAGGAGTATAGAGTGATCAAACCATGATTATCCCTCCCTATCAGTGTATTGGGGAGAGATGAAACCCTAATCATTGCCCCATATGCATGGTTACAAGGGAGATATTCCTTGTTCTGGGTGAAATTGGAGCTTATTTTCCCTCCTTTCTGTCAATGTTTTGTCTCAAACCTTTACATTAGAATTCTCCATGCTTGATTGTGACTTTGGTTGATTGAAGGTCAATGATTATCACATGTTTTGTTGCCTCTTTTGAGTTTGCAATTCCTTCAAACTGTGAAATGCACATGACTGCCCTAGGTCAAATTGATCCTTTGGCTCAGTCCATACCATTAGTAGTTTGATCCTCATCAGTTGTAGGCATTCAAACTTTTGTTACATTGATTCCAAAGCCTTCTAAGTGTTTTACTTGCTTGTTTTTGGAATCCTTTTCATCAATTTGGAGGTTTCTTATGTTGTACTAAGCCTTGTTTTTGAGTCTCTTGTTCTTGTCCTCTTGGGAAAAATTTTGATCCCTTGAGTATACTCCTGAGCTTTTGGACTTGTTGCAAGTTTGAATTGATCTTGATTTTGCAAATCAATTTTTTGAGGTTTCAAAAAGTGGTTTTCCCTTTACTTTTCATTTTGGGTTCTTGTTTGAACAAGTGTTGAATTATTGTGATTGAATTTTGGGTGCTTGTTTTCTTCATATTATTTAGTTTTGGGATCCTTAGCAAGTGCCATTGAGTTATTTCATTCTAATTGAAAGAGAAAACAAAAGAAGGTTCTCTTTGAGTTTTTCATGTAATTTGAAAAGAAGAAAACAAAAGTTTTTCATCCTACTTTCATAGGTGGAGTGTTTTGGTACACATTTTAAAGAAGCTTGCATCTGTTTTGGGATTGCATGGATATTAATTTAGCATTTGTTAAAGGAAAAATGAAAGTTGCATGGTATTGGGTATTTCTTTGCGCTAAGAAGTAAAAGAGCTCCTCTCTGTTGCTTAGATAGAATTCACTGAAACAATATTTTTTCCATTTCATTCTTTCTGCATGGTTCTAGAGTCAATTCATAGCACCATTAGTTTCATATTCATACAGCCTACTGAGTAACAAAAAACCATTAAAAGGGACAAGGCACATAATCTAAAATCAATTAGAATTTTTGTTCTTTGATAGCAAACCAACAAGTCTAGGATTTTATGGCCTTGATAATAGGGTGGAGAGTTAACTCTTCAAGGCCACAAGAATGAGACTACATAATACTAGAGAGTGTAAAATCTAGTAGTAGCAATTAACGTTAGTCAAGAAATCTCCTCTCACATAGGAGTCAAACATGAGGTCAAGCAAATCGATGGGTTGAGATTTCCCCTCTTCTGTTCTCCTAGTGGGACTATTGCAAATTTGGGCATTTGAAGAGTGGTAAGTCCTCAGGGTGAAACCACTTCTTCTTAGTTTTTGGGCCCCAGATTTGTATCTAGAATTTCCATACCCACTTGCTAGTCTTGACTGTCGACTATACCCCCCCATTCGTTCATTGTGAATTGGTAAACATAGTAACCTCTCCTAAGATTCTACATAGGTGAATGCAAGGGGGATTCCTTCTACAAGGGAGGTTCCTTGTGTTACCCATGACAAATGTTCAATATATGCTTTAGCAAATCAAGAGGGTATTTTCCTACAAGATCTTTCTTGCACCATGGGGGATTGTTGTGTGAGGATTATCGTAATTTTTTCTTGTTTCTTTGTTGATGGCCTCATCTCCTGTCTCCAGAAGATCCTTACCTCCATTCTCCTTGTCATAAGGGAGTTGTTTGTTTTCTCTTATATTGTAGGGACTTTGATAGTGTGTACTCTTTGACATTAAGTAAGCCTTAGGTTGAATTCAATTCCATGGAAACATTTCCCAAGGCTACCAACCAAGGGACCCATTTTCATGGGGAACCTTATTATTTTCCTTCTTTTGGAAACATTGGTCCTCCCTACATTGCTACATTAACTCTTCCCGATTTCACTATGGGGTTACCAGTATGGTTGTTTTCCACTCCTTTGGTTTTGAAAACCCCTGCTACTTCCCAAGCAAGCTCTCCACCGCAAGAACACCAACCTCCTATTGACCCTTTGACTTCTTCACCCATCATGTCTTAATCCATTTCTTCTTCCTCACTTGGTGAAAGCCTTGAAGATAATAATCAAGAGGCTAAGACCAAGAAGAAAAGGAAGAACAACAAGAAGAAAAAAAATCAAGGGGGAAATCAACCAACCACTATGGAGAGTGTTAATAATGTTAAAAATCTGACCAACATAGATCACAAACCCAAATTCCCTTGTATGATTTGTAAGGGTGACCACCTTCTTAAACATTTCCCTGGTATTCCCAAGGTCTTAGAAGTGTGGTCCATGGGTTCTCAACAACCTATGTCACCAGTGTCAGACAGTTGGAATAGGTTGATGGATAGTTGGTATGGATTGTTGGTTGTCATTGCTGTCAACTATTGGAGAGTGATATTGTAGATTGATGTCAACCCTTAGTGATTGATGTCAACCCTTGGAGAAAGTACGATAGCGAATTCCAATAGAACAAAGGTTTGGGTAATGTACCCAAGTTTGTTTGATGTAAATATGACTCATTATTGTCTTGTAATGGTTGATAATAAGTACAAATGGATGAACTCCAAATTGGTCCCCTTATGGTGAAAGCCCTCATGGGAAGACGCTTTGCAGATTGAGTTATCCTAGAAGTATGGTTAGAGAACCCATGCTTATTTGTGGAATAATGAGATGAAGGTCAATGAATTTTTTAGTGAAGCTATCCTATATGGATAGTTCTTTTCATTCCATTTCCGGTGGTATGTATAACGTCACATAACTCCTCATGGTTAGAGAGTTATGGCCATGAGAAGTTGGAGAACCCAAGTTTGTTTGATGGAAAAAGGTATAAGTTTTGATATATTTTCAGATAATACTATTCTATATGGATAGTACATGTCATTCCATTTCTGGTGGTATGTGGAACGTCACATAGCTCATCACGGTTTGAGAGTTATGGCCTTACGAAGTTGGAGGACCCTCATATGTCATCTTGAAGACCCAAAAGGTCAAAGTAGTCAAAGTGGTTTAAAAGATTTTAAAAGGTAAATAATAAAGTGAAGTGATGAGTGTATTATAATTCAAAGTAACCACAAAATAAATTATTTCAATAATAAATTTAATGGAGAAATTAGAAGTGGGTTAACCCTAAAATAAAGAAAGTGGGCAAAGTGACCTAGAAGATGTTTTTAAGGAAGCTACTTGGAGAGTATAAGTAAGAGGCAAGGATCTCTCATTTTACATCACACTTGAGAATATTGAATATATATAGGTTTCTGAGGTAACCAAAGGATATCTAAGCCAAATTTCCGAGGGAAGGTGAAGAAAAGAAGGCCAGAATTCAAGGAAGGATAAATTCTTTTGATGATGCTTTCTAAGGTGTTTCAGGTAAAAACGTCATAACTTCTTCATAACATATCCAAATTCAGTAAGACCAAATGTGTTGGTTAGAGTACAATCTGTAGTATTTCGTGTAACAATTTCAGATATATTCAACAAATATTCCATGCGGGGAATGCTCTACAAGGTCACTCTCTAGAATAAGCCAGAATTCAGCAAGGTATGTCATTTTTGCTATAACTCTTTTTCTGAGAGGTTCCAAGTAGTGAAACCTGGAGGAATTGCATAAAACACACTGAAGAACATTATGTATCAGTTTTATATATTTATTCATTGCAAGTACAAAGTTATGATTATTTCAAGTTAGGGTTGCTGACTAATCCAAAACTAGTCATGTGAGACCAAAGAAAAGTTTGATGAAAATGCTAGTCTCTTGTTGTTTAAAGTTAAGGAAGGTTTGCAGGTATGTGATCATATACACTAGGTCTATTAAAGAGTTACAAATCATATTTGGATCATGAAATTGATGAGGGATTTTGGTTGAGGTACAAGTTGGGTACATGGTTGAGACAAGTAGTTGATGAGTTGGCACATAGATGAGGTGTATAATTGATGATGTTGGTACATATTGATGAGTCATAGTTGATGAGTACTTGACAGATGATTGGTACATACTTGGTACATGGTTGGTTTCACTTGTTTATGGTACAGGTTGATTACATATTATTTGGTACAGGTTGGTGCATGGTTGATGCACTTGTTTATGGTACAGGTTGGTGCATGGTTGATGCACTTGTATGGTACAGGTTGATTACAGGTTGAGGTACAGGTTGATGCATGGTTAATATTTATTGGTACAGGTTTACAACTATATATCTCATAGTGATAGCGTGATAGTGGTTCCATCATTCTACTTCTACTTCAGGGCGGTTGGACGGGGCAAGGACAAGTGGTTGTAGCCACCTTTCGGTTGTAGCCGGAGAACATAGGGGGTTGTGGCCTCCTTTTGGTTGTAGCCAGAGAATTGGGGAGTTGGAGCTTCCCTCAGGTTGTAGCCTAAGAAACTAGGGGGTTGGAGCCTCCTTCCAGTTGCAAATGGAAAACAAAGGAATTTTGTGCTTCCAATGAATGAAATTCTTCAAGACATATAAGAAAAAACATTCTGTGGTTTTCTCCCAATTTGGGTTTCCACGTAAAACACTGGTGTACTGTGTATGTGTGATTGTTCATTTCTTATTGCTCATTATTGGATAATAATTCTACATTGATATAACACTTGGATTATTTGGAGAAAAAAGATTGTAATTACGCTATTACTGATTCACCCCTCCTCTTAGTAATCCAACAATTGGTATCAGAGCGAGTTTCATTAAGGAAACAGTTTAACCACTGGAAGGAGATCATGGATTATTATGAGAATGGAGTACCAATGTTTAATGGTCATAATGGTTTTAAGTATGAGATGTGGAGCAGAAGCACAAAAGTATTTTTGCAGGCACAGGGACATTATATTTGGCTATCAGTTGTTACAGGATATGATAGTTCAAAAAGGGAAAAGACTGCAGCCAAGAAGGAATTGAAGAATAATAACAAAATAACAATGGATTTCATCTGGGAATGATTACCTAAACTGATAAGAGAAAAGGTTGGTAAATGTTCATCAGCCAAAGAACTTTGGGATAAGTTACAAGACATATATTCTTCACCCATAACAGATTCAGAAAATGCTAAAGAAGATGCATATACAAAACAAGAAGAAAGATGCTCATCATGTTAGACAGATTCAGAAGAGGAAGAGTATGATGAAGCATAAGTTGATTACAAAGAAAAATTGATCAATGCAATTAAATATCTAAGGAAAGAAAGAGAAGAAAACAAGTCATCCAAAAAAGAATTGATGAAGCAAAAGCAAAGTGTTCAAGGTTCCGAAAAAGATCAATAGGTCATCAAGAATTTAAGAGCTCAACTAGAAGAGGCCATAAGAATTGAAGAAACTCTAGAATATCAAAAGAAATGTTTAGAAGCCAACATAGCATCCCAAAAGGAAGAAACATAAATGAGAGAAAAGATATTGATGGATCATCTCAAGGAAAGAACTAATGACTTAAACCAACTTGAAGAAGAGTTTGGTCAAGAAGAGAGAAGATTGGAAGAAAAAATAATTACATTGAAAATCCAACTTGAAGAAGCAAAGAGAACAGAAGAGGTCATGAAGTCTCAGATAATGAAGAAAGAAGAAGAGGTTGAGAATCTTGAAGAAGAAGTTGTCACATTAAGAGTCAAAATCATCAAGCTCAACAAAAACGTTGAAGAGACATAAACATCCACATCAGTTGTAGAGAATGAAGAGAAACACTCTACGTTGCTAGAAAAGAAGAATGAAGAAAATAAAAAGAGTTATGGAGAAGTACTCAAAGGAAGGAATTATGGTCAACCAGAATTTAAAAAAACTATTGGAGATACATCTTCAAGAATACCATCCATGTTCAAGCCACAAAGAAGCTTCAATCATGATCATGATCAGTCAAGGAAAAAATTCAGAAGAACTATGGCACAAAGAAGATCATTCACTCCCAGGTATGAAAATTTATTTTATGGTCATTGTTTTTATTGTATTAACTTTGGACATAAGGTTGTAGATTGTAGGGATTATAAAAGAAATGTTCAAGCAGGTCGTGCCCATGTGGTCGCACGTAACATTGAGTATTACAAATGTCATAACTATGGACACATAGCCAGTGATTGTAGAAGCATGATCGATACTTCCATGAAAGAGAATACTGATATCAGATATAAGAAAGTATGGATAAGAAAACAAGAAGAACAGGTGAACAAAGACCAGGTACCAGAGATCACAAAATTGGAAATAAAACGAGATGGAGAAAATTCTACAGAGAAAAGGAAAGATGTCAGATACAGAAAGGTTTGGAAAATAACTGAAAGAAAGGAAGGACAAGTAAATAAAGAACTTGTTCAAGAGATTATACTTTTCGGCATTGTAGTGAAAGATGAATCCAAATATAGAAAGAAAGAAGTCAGAGCTCAGAGAGATAATGAATCTACCAATGAAGATGATGATGAATACACATCAGAGCAGGAATTGCTCTGATCCATCCGGCTTAGAGACTCCCAAGTAATATGAATATTAGATAGGGGGAGTCTATGCGATAGCTATGACAGACCAAAGAACCATCCTTCGAGTAGCTTGCAGAATTTGAGAAGACATATTCAGAGAAATCAATTAGCAGAAGTACAGTTTGATAAATTAATCAAGAGTTCATGATAGTATAGTGATAAATGGGTCAACATTTTTGACAATTGCGCAAGTAGAGTCTTGGACAGTATGGACAAAGATGGATTCGTAAGAACACTTAATAGGTTTGGATAGATATATGATAGTGGATGACATAAAGGATTCATAGATTGGTTCAGAGAGTGGTTCAAAGAAAAATGAACATTACCATAATGGATGATAATTACACAGGAAATGGCTCGAACAATGCTAATGGATTCCAAATTGATAGATATTTTTTGGACACATGCAGTGCATACATCAGTTCACATTCAAAATAGAGTAATGCTCATAAACAACAATGACAAAACTCCCTACGAACTATGGAAATGAAGCACAAACAACAACCTCTACATCAAGGTAACTCAAGGTTGTTGGACACACCTACCACACTTAGAGG
>ML792527.1:123489-154982 GCA_009831015.1 Picea engelmannii
CCAATGGAACCACATCAATCCATCTTCATCATGTATCAATGACAACTCATTGATCCATCTTCATCTATGCATTCTCATCAAGGACACTACATATTATATTACATAAATCATCAATCAATCAATCCTTTGACATCAATCAATCATTTGAAATCAATCAATCAAACCATTGGCATCAATGACAACATGATCCAACAAAGGTAATATTTTATTAATTGAAATTTATGTTGATGATATTGTTTTGGAAGTACTAATGACAAGTTAAGCCAGAAATTTGCAAAGGATATGCAAAATGAATTTGAAATGTCATTACTTGGAGGACTATCCTTCTTTTTGGATCTTCATATATGTCAAAAAAACCAAGGAATTTTTATTTCTCAAACTAAGTAAATCAAAGAAACGCTAAAGAGGTTCGGAATGGAAGATTGCAAACTAGTTACCACTCCTATACAAATCAGTTGCAAGTTGAGCAAAGATGATGATTCAAATTCTACAGACCAGAGGCAATACATGTCAATGATTGGTAGCTTACTATATGTGACAACATCCAGACCAGATGTAATGCAGGTAGTTGGACAGGTGGCTCGATTTCAAGAAGCACCAAATGAATCACATGTATTAGCAGTGAAGAGGATTTTCAGATATTTCAAAGGAACATAAGAGTTTGGATTATGGTAGCCAAAAGGAAAGAATCTATCACTTATTGTCTACACAGATACAGATTGGGCAGGTTGTATTGATGACCGACGAAGCACCAGTGGAGAAACGTTCTACTTGGGTGAGTGTTCAGTATCATGGCTAAACAAGAAAAAATCATCAATATCTTTATCTATAGCTGAGGCAGAGTATATTGCAACAACATCATGTTGTATACAGGTTCTTTGGATGAAACAAACTCTGACAGATATACATGTTGAGTATAATGAGCCCATTCCAATCTATTGTGATAATACAAGCGCCATCAATATCTCAAAGAACCCCGTAATCCACTCCAAGACGAAGCACATTCCAATCAAGTATCACTTTATACAGGAGCAGGTTGCAGAAAAGAACATCAGAGTTGAGTATGCGGGCACAAAAGAACAAGTGGTAGACATATTTACAAAACCACTTCCACGTGAAGCCTTTGAATATCTTCGCCAGAGACTAGGAGTAATTTCTGCTCCAAAATGAATACTTTTGAATGCTTATCTTATATGTCTTAGATGTACACAAGGAAGCACCATAAATAGGACATAGGGGGAGAGATTTATTAGATGAAAAAGGTAAATGCTTGGAGAGAGAGCATAGAGGCATGTTTCCAAGGGGAGTGATTGTCACAAGGGAAGAATGAGTGATATGACTTCAGAGTGATACCCTTTATCAAAGGGGGAGATATTATTCATATGAAGGGAAAGAGAGTAATAAGAGGATTATAAACACAAAGAAAAATCAAAGGCATGTAGAAAGGGGGAGAAGCCCCAAGGAGATTTCAGTTAGGGGGAGCAGCCCCAAAGGGAGATACCCTTTTCCATTGATGTCAAAGGGGGAGAGATAGAAACATTGATAAAGAGTATAAGCATGAATGTTATCATGACTAAGTGTTGCCATCAATGCCAAAGGGGGAGATTGTCAGAAATTTGGCTTAGGTTGATGGATAGTTGGTATGGATTGTTGGTTTTCATTGATGTCAACTACTAGAGAGTGATATTCTAGATTGATGTCAACCCTTAGTGATTGATGTCAACCCTTGGAGAAAGTACGATAGCGAATTCCAGTAGCACAAAGGTTTGGGTAATGGACCCAAGTTTGTTTGATGTAAATATGACTCATTATTGTCTTTTCATGGTTGATAATAAGTACAAATGGATGAACTCCAAAGTGGTCCCCTTATGGTGAAAGACCTCACGGGAAGACACTTTGCGGATTTAGTTATCCTAGAAGTATGGTTAGAGAACCCATTATTATTTGTGGAATAATGAGATGAAGGTCAGTGAATTTTTCAGTGAAACTATCCTATATGGATAGTGTTTTTCATGCCATTTCCGGTGGTATGTGGAATGTCACATAACTCCTCATGGTTAGAGAGTTATGGCCATGAGAAGTTGGAGAACCCAAGTTTGGGTAATGGACCCAAGTTTGTTTGATGGATAAAGGTATGAGTTTTGATATATTTCTAGGTAATAATATTCTATATGGATAGTACATGTCATTCAATTTATGGTGGTATGTGGAACGTCACATAACTCCTCACGGTTTGAGAGTTATGGCCTTACGAAGTTGGAGGACCCTCATCTGTCATCTTGAAGCCCCAAAAGGTCAAAGTAGTCAAAGTGGTTTAAGAGTTTTTAAAAGGTAAATAATAAAGTGAAGTGATGAGTGTATTATAATTTAAAGTGACTACAAAATAAATTATTTCAATAATAAATTTAATGGAGAAATTAGAAGTGGGTTAACCCTAAAATAAGGAAAGTGGGCAAAGTGACCTAGAAGATGTTTTTAAGGAAGCTACTTGGAGAGTATAAATAAGAGGCAAGGCTCTCTCATTTTACATCACACTTGAGAATATTGAATATATATAGGTGTATGAGGTAACCAAATGATATATAAGCCAAATTTTTGAGGGGCGGTGAAGAAAAGAAGGTCAGAATTCAAGGAAGGATAAATTCTTTTGATGATGTTTTCTAAGGTGTTTCAAGTAAAAATGTCAAAACTTCTTCATAAAAGATCCAAGTTCATTAAGACAAAATGTGCTGGTTAGAGTATAGTCTGTAGTACGTTGTGTAATATTTTCAGATCTATTCAACAAATATTCCATGCGGGGCATGCTCTACATTGTCTCTCTCTAGAATAAACCAAAATTCAACAAGGTATGCCATTTTTGCTATAAATCCTTTTCTGAGAGGTTCCAAGTAGTGACACCTGGAGGAATTGCATACAACACACTGAATAACATTGTGTATCAGTTTCATATATTTATTCATTACAGGTACAAAGCTATGATTATTTCAAGTTAGGGTTGTTGACTAATCCAAAACTAGTCATGTGAGACTAAAGAAAAGTTTGATGAAAATGCTAGTCTCTTGTTGTTTAAAGTTAAGGAATCTTTGCAGGTATGTGATCATATACACCAGGTCTATTACAGAGTTACAAATCATATTTGGATGATGAAATTGATGAGGGATTTTGGTTGAGGTACAAGTTGGGTACATGGTTGAGACAAGTAGTTGATGAGTTGGCACATAGATGAGGTGTATAATTGATGATGTTGGTACATATTGATGAGTCATAGTTGATCAGTACTTGACACATGATTGATACATACTTGGTACATGGTTGGTTGCACTTTTTTATGGTACCGGTTGATTACAGATTGTTTGGTACATGTTGGTGCATGGTTGATGCACTTGTTTATGGTATAGGTTGGTGCATGGTTGATGCACTTGTTTATGGTACGAGTTGATTACAGGTTGAGGTATAGGTTGATGCATGATTCAGGTTTAAAATGGTATATCTCATAGTGATAGTGTGACAGTGGTTCCATCATTCTAATTCTACTTCAGGGCAGTTGGATGGGGAAATGACAGGTGGTTGTAGCCACCTTCTGGTTGTAGCCTGAGAACATAGGGGGTTTTAGCCTCCTTCTGGTTGTAGCTAGAGAATTGGGGAGTTGGAGCTTCCCTCAGGTTGTAGCCTAAGAGACTAGGGTGTTGGAGCCTCCTTTCAGTTGTAGTTGGAAAACAAAGGAATTTGGTGCTTCCAATGAATGAAATTCTTCAAGACATATAAGAAAAAGCATTTCGTGGTTTTCTCCCAATTTGGGTTTCCACGTAAAACACTGGTGTACTGTGTATGTGTGATTGTTCATTTCTTATTGTTCATTATTGGATAATAATTCTACATTGATATAACATTTGGATTATTTGGAGAAAACAAATTATAATTACGCTATCACTGATTCACACCCCCTCTCAATAATCCAGCAACCAGCCAGTGAAGGTCATGGTGGTGACAACCCATCAACCAGTGATCAAAAGGTTGGGGGAAAAAGGGTAAAGTCATGATTCCTTGCAATTTATGCGGGGATATGCACCTCACTTACCTTTGATCTCATATGGAGGAAGCTTCACAATTGTTGGAAGACATTGTTGTTTCCATGCAACAACACCCAATTGCTTCCCATGACTCCTCTCCAAACTAACCTTTGGTTGATTAAGTGGTTGGTCCAATTCAATCGTCGGTCAATCTCACTCTTCCTTTGGAGAGTGAAGTGGATACTGCTCGGGTTTTTCTTGTCACTACAGATTCCTCCGAACAAGGTGACATTTCACTCGTTTCAACGTAACCCCCTCCAAGTACTGGGGTCATTTCCTTTGATTGGAATAGTTTGGTGGAGCCTCTCCTTCTTTCCTACTTGCCTTTCCAAATAATGGTGTAGGTTTGCAATAAGATCACAATACGTTGCACTATTATTGATGAAGGCGGTTCTGTTAGCATTTTATCCTCAATTTCTTGACAAGATTTAGGTTACCATCAGCTTGTGTCGGTTACCTATGATCTCTTGGCTTTTAATAAAATATCTAGTGAACCTTTAGGGATTCTTCCTCAACTGCCCATCACCTTAGGAGGGAAAACTATTTGTATTGATGTTATGATAAGCCAAGGCCCTTTCAATTTTAATTTACTCCTTGGGCGGGACTATGTCTATGCTATGAAACCCGTCGTGTCCAAACTCTTTCGAGTGATGCATTTCCGTCACAATGGAAACATCATGACCATTGACCAAATTTCTTTCATTAGTCCTAATCTGACTGCCAACTATCCCACTTACCTAAATGTTTCTTACATGAAAGTGGTATCCCCCCTATCACAAGTTAATTATGTGGCATCATGTCCCATGCTTTAAACTATTGATGAGAAGGAGCCTCTCACTGTATGCTTGACTTCTTTAGAATTAGATATAATAGTTGACATGGTGCACCCTTCAATGGGGTTTTTGGAGTCTGATCTTTCCCCCACTACCGCTATTGAGTCTCTTGACATAAATTCTTTCCATAGCATTGTTCTTTCGCTCGGTGAAGATCTCTTGGAAGCCATGGTCAAGGTCTATGAGCATAGTTCTCTTTCTGTGTCAAGCTCGTTAAAAAATGAAACAAATACCCATGAGCATAGTTCAATTTCTCTGTCAAGCTCGTTAAAAAATAAAACAGATAACCATGAGCATAGTTCATTGTCCAAGTCAATATCATTAAAAAATGAAATAGACCCCCCTCCAATTGAGTCGAGTCTTCCACTAGATCTAGTACCTGAACCTTCATTTCCTCCACCTGTTTCAGTTGATCATATTTCTTCCTCCCTCTCCAGTGAACCTATTCCAATTAGTATCGAGGAGTCTAATCGGGTGCAGAAGAAAAGTTGGCGGATGAAACAAATCTTTGGGGGCATGTCTCCAACCTCTAGACATCATGCTGGAGTTAAGTTGCTAGATTTTGCCGATTATGTTGGGTGAAAAGTACCAAACTTTGGACATCATTTTGGGAAAAAACATGCCAATGGGTATCACTCAAAGTATCAACCTCTGGACATCACGTTGGGAAGAAATATGTCAATGGGTATCATTTCAAGCATAATTCATTTTCGGTTTCAAGTTCGTTAAAAAATGAAACCAACCCTGAGCACAGTTTCATTCTTTGTTTCAAGCTCATTTAAAAATGAAACCAACCCCGAGCATAGTTTCATTATCTATTTCAAGCTTGTTTAAAAATGAAACCAACCCGTAGCACAGTTTCATTCTTGGTTTCAATCTCTTTTAAAAATGAAACCAACCCCGAGCACAGTTTCATTCTCCGTTTCAAGCTCGTTTAAAAATGAAACCAACCCCAAGCACAGTTTCATTCTCCGTTTCAATCTTGTTTAAAAATGAAACCAACCCCAAGCATAGTTTCATTCTCTATTTCAAGCTCATTTAAAAATGAAGCAGACACCCCGAGCACAATTTCATTATCTGTTTCAAGCTCATTAAAAAATTAAGAAGACACTTCGAGCATACTTTTATCACTTTTTCGGGCTCGTAAAAAATATACGAAAAAGTAACTCTTTGGAGTCTCCTTTAATCTCTTTTCAGACTCTTTAAACATGAAAAGATTGTCGAGCGAGCTTGTTTTCTTTCACACTCCTTAAAAGGACTTGAAAGGGCATCTATTCATTGTAAGTTTAACTCTTTTTTATACCAGATGGACTAATTACGAAAAATGAATACTCTAGTCAACCTTGGCTAGAAGAGTTCTCCCTTGTATTGTTTTATACTTTTTCAGGCTCAGGGGACTAAATTTACGAAAAAGAACACCCTAGAGTCTTCTTTAAGTTCTTTTCAGACTCTTTAAAATGTGAAAAGACCATCGATTTTATCTTCTTTGGGCTCATAAAATAATACATTGAAGGACCCATATGGGATCAAAACCCCTCCTTCTTTAGGTTCGTTAAACATGTGATGAGGGAATCATCAAATATGAGCTATACTCAACATATGTTATCCTCCTCAAGCTCGTTAAAAATCAAAGAGGTAATCACCATTCANGGGGGGGGGGGGGGGGGGGGGGGAATTGAAAGAAGTGGGTCAATTTTTGGAAAGCATTATTGCAGATGTTTGTTATCACACTTGAACATGACACCTATTTGCGTCTTGTCTTACAATTGGGTAATCTGCTTGTCTCCGAGTCATACCAATCCTATGAGTCATTATACCCCTTTGGCTCACCCGAAGAGTGCCCCAATTATCGTCGCACTATTATTTGTTCTATCTCTCAATCGAGTCAATGCTTCCAAGTCATATGTTGTGCCTCACAATGTTCAAGGGAATTTTTAGCCCAACTCAACCACTTTGCAGTATTACCAACCTTCATCCCAGTGTCAGTTTGTGCTCATTTCATCTATCATCTTACATCACTTTCCCGTCTCAGTTTTGTGTCGATGATGGGGGACACATCATTTCCCTCCTTCGACAAGTCTATTCCTTTCGACTTCAACACATTATCCATAATTTAGACTTAGAAACTAGTTGGTACCTTGGAACCTGCATGCCTCAATGGAAGGTCTCCTCGCTTTTGACAGTAGGTTTATATCATTGATCTCTGATTGAATGATTCTACAAATTTTCGACTTCAACTCATTTATTCGCATTCGTTAGAATGTACTAGGGTACCTTGGGATTCATTGTCATCATTGGTGATTTCCCTCACACTTGTTAACAATATACATAAATTACTGGTAATCAAGTGGTTTATACCATGTTCAACATCAATACATCTATTCACGTGGCTAGAATCATACCATTTCGGGATCGAGGCAAAGCACTCGGTAACTCCTCAGGTACCCAGGTTGCTTTGGAGACTATTTGAGTACTTAGAAGATTCTAGTATGGTCATCATGATGGCGATCATGCTGATAATATATATATATATATATATATATATATATATATATACTGTCACATAGATCCACTTTGTATTGGTTTGTGGCTATATTTTTTTCATATCGTAGCTCCACTGTGTATTCTTTCATGGCTACGACCTGATTGAGTCATGGAGATATGGATCCACATTGTATCTTTGGTGGCCATATCCTTAGTCACTGCTTTCATGGATCCATAGTGTATTGGTCGACGACCATGATTTGAGTCGGTTTATTCCGAGCATGGGTATTCCTACCTCAGGGATGATACATATATACTGATTGATGTGTTGTTTGCAAATTCTACCCAACTCTCCTATTCCAACACCCTTACATACATATTTTCGTAAAGTGTTTTGGCCATCAACTTTTCTTCTTACCTCACACTTTAGGGGGCATCTATTACACACCTAAGTGTCACACTTAAGTGTCGTAATTTTCGCAAGTGTCGCATATAATATGCACCTAAGTGTCGCACTTTAATGAGTGTCACAACTTCATCACCTTAAATAAATGTATGTCATAATCCCTAGACAATTTGGAAGGAAAACCTATCAGTTGGAGGTCGAAATGCTACCTTTTTCCTTGAGATTTTGGCCCTGTTTGAGCTTCATCACCCCCCTGCCCATATACAAGGAGGGATAAACCCTGATCATCACCCCTCAAGAGTGTCCTAGGGAGTGATAATCCCTTGTTCATCACCCTGTGCACGGTTATGGGGGGGCGATGAAGTAGTTGCAACCATCATGCCTTGATTTGTGAGGTTGTTTCTGAGAGATCTTAGTTGGTTAAGGGATTGGTTCGAGCTTTACTCTACTCAAGGAAAGGAAATCTCATTAGTTCAGCCAAATCCTCACTTGATTACATCCTCTCCTCAAAACTATCCTATGGTTGTGATGCCTCAATGCCTATATAATGAAGGCCATGATTGAGTGTAGGGGGGAGGGAATTGAGAGCATCATACTTATGATTGTGTGAGACCCAAGGGGATGGAAAGGAAAGTTTGGAGGAGTTTCTACAATGTCGAGATTGAGATTGTAAGTGCTTCACTGTTATTTTCTTTCCATTAATACATAACTTGGCCTATTCCTCTCATGCCTATGTATTCACTATACACATGTCTATTGTTGTTTAATTCATCATAGATATATCTGTTTTTGCTTAACAATATAGTGTGGAAGAAGGAAGTTTTGTTTTGTTCCTTGTAGGAATTTTATTTCATCTAAGAGCTTAGACATCAAGATCAAAGGTTGGAGCAGCGAGGACAACCGACGTAGAAAGGCAAGTCATCCATCCTTCTCTTCTCATTCCAATTGTAGAAATAGGTCTAGGGGGAAAGTAGTACAGCATTTGTTTTCCTTCTGTCTTGGATCAAAGAGGGGTATTGATCCAAGGGGGTTTTCACCTATCCACAGGGGGAACTTTACCACAATATAGTGGCACCTTGAGCCAAAAAGGCTTGTTTTCTTTGGTCCTTGCAACATGGAGGTCTACCCATAGGGAAACACTTGCAGTGTTTGGTAGTTGTACATTCAAGATCCTCATTGTGTGGAAAGAATGGAACACCAAAGCATCTATTTTAGTTTTGTAAATACACTCAATTGGTGTGGGAGTGAGCACATATATTGTGCCATTCCTTTCTCGTGACCTAGATTACTTGGAATGCCACTCTATTAGGATATTCTCTCTCTCGGGTTGATGATTTTTACACTATTTAGCGTTGGATAAAAATTGACATGTTATATCATCTTTGGAAAACTATAAATGGGAGTCTTTTCACTAACTCACAACATAACACAAGCTTTACTTGGCATGAAGGTTCTCTAACCTATGCCTAGCTACGATGATAGATCCAGGTACATATATGTACAATGGAGATGGAAGAAACTCACTTATGTGAGTTGATGAATTATTGGACCAACAAGCCATGTATTATGAACAAGGTACTCGCTAAAGGTCATTTTCCTACCCACTTTTTCTATTCTCAGGATTCTAGTGGTCGTTGATACCAAGACATGGCAAGTTGAGTGGTAAGAGAGCACCAAGAAAGAAGGCAAAGTTGGCTTCTAACAAGAGGTCGTGACCCTTCCTAGTTTCACAAGTTTCATATTTCTCATTTGACCATCTCAGAACCATAATGTCTTGAAGAACCCAAGTAGTGAGACAATAAATGGGAGTCTATAGTGGTGGATCTTGAGCCCATAATTGAACGATTGAAGCTTATTTTCGAGGAAAAAAACCATCATCCTGACATGGTCGGGTTTCCATTGCACCATGATATGTCAATTCACTTTGGCCAAATGGTTCATCTTGTGTTTGTTTCTTTTTGCTTTAGATAGTGTGACACTTTATGATTCTTAAATTTTGATAGCCATGTATGGTTGATTTTGACTAACTAGCCCCAAGTTCTAAAACTTGGGGACCGCCATTTAAATTTTAAATAAGCATCATCATTCTGTGTTTTCTCTCTCTCTTATATGCCACTTGACCATTGTTTGCATGTTTTCTTGCATTCATGCTAGATGCATTATAAGCTAGGTTCTTCTTCATGCTTCCCTTTTTATTTATTTTTGTATTACTTGTTTTGATTAATTTGGTGAAATACCTCTAACTTTATCCAGGCTCATTTATAGTCTCGCCGCTAGGTGCATTGAAGTGAATGACTTACAACCAAGTTGCATTTGACAATGTAAGGCCACTTTCTAGTGATTGTGTGCCTAAGTTATGAATGCTTAATCTCAATGAGAGCATGTAAGTGCTTCCATGTGTATAAGGTGAGTACATGGAAAAGGTAATAATATGGAGGTGCGAGGCTAGACATCTTGATGAATCCCATGTCACAATCTCATTTCATAACTACTTGCCTAGTTGAACCACCCAATTGCATGATTTAACACGTTGGGCTCCAAAGGGCCCAATGGGGGTCAATGTAGTGAAATGGGCAAACCGAGATACAATGATGTTTTTTAGCTCAAAATAATGTTTTCCTACCTTGTCTAAGGTCAACAATGTTGTTCACCATCATTATCCAACTCAAGAACGAGTTATGGGCAAAAGTGACAGAATTGACAAATACTGGCTTTGCAAATATTGGCCAAGTGTTGGCACTGAACATTAATTGACCTTTTTTGTAAATTAAAAACAGTTAAATGGTGGGTGACTTCACTGAAATTTTTCAACACCTTAAAAACCTATACAATAGGGATCGATTAATAGTAGATGGAATTTAATTTTGACAAAGCATCGTCGCATGTGGGACCCACACTTCTATTAAAAAATGCTTTTGAGTATAAAAATGAGTGTCCAATCGAAGTATCATTTTTACCGGTGGAAGGGTCTACTTGGGGGTTTTCAATATCTATGAATCCAATGTAATTGATGGAATTGAATTTTGACACTTGTAGGCAAGTAACCACATTATAATGATTTCCCACTAGTGAGATTTGTTGAACTTAAGGGGGATCATGAAATATGGGTTCTCGATGTGAGAATAAAAAGTCCAACCACTAACTATAATTTTTTTTAGTTTACTACATGGTACAATTCATATTTTTTTAATATAACAATTGGTTAAGGAGTCATACCTTTAGCTTTGAAATACCTTTAGTTTTGAAAAACCCAAAGGTTTTTATAAAGGTCCCCTTTAATTAAATTTATAAAAAGATGTATATAGAATTTCAAGGCTTTTTTCAAAGAAACAAGTACCATAACCTCTTGAACCTCGCCATAGCTCAAGGTTGCCAATGGCACAACAGAACCACAAAGCACTTGTTTTATTGTGTATCTTAACATCATCTAAATGTTAATATCATTGTGGCATGCTTTAAATTTGATGATGGGCTACTATAATTCAGTGTTGTCATACATGGCATCCTTCTTCCTTCCTCGAGTTCCCTTAGTTCATTCCAAGCCTGAAATACATATCAAAACCAATCAATGGAACCGAGAGAGTGCAACATTCCCAAGGCAATAAATTAAGTGTTGTTTTGAATTAAAATAAGGTGTCATTAAATGAAAAAAATAAGGCAAAGTACCCATCGCTCACTTGGGCGCTCAATCCTCCATGAGCATCCACAGTGTTTTGTCTTTTTGAGAGCCCTGCGACCTCATTTAGGCTTCCATTATCTTTTGTTGCATGCTTTGATGCCTGAATGTGTTCTCATTTTGATATTTTTCTCATGGCTTCCATGAATGTGCAGGTTGCAAGCTTCAAGGAGTTGTTCTGGAGTTGCAATGGAGGAGGATGTACGGCCTCACATTGTATTAATTCATTTATGGTTTCATTTACAAGCTGCTAAGAAGTCTCCAAACATAGAACAAAGCCATGGTATCTTGAGAGGGCTCTTTCACTCTCTTAAAGGCAATGCTWTGGTTGCTAAACTCACCAAAACCTCAAATCCTTCTCTGCAACCTCAATTTTCAGCCAGGAATTGGATTGTCTGCTTATTGGATTTATTGTGCATAGTGTATTGGTTTCAATGGCGAGATTTTATGGCTTTATACATCACCCATTTTTTTTATGCTTTTTCACTTTTTGAGCTTTGCTGGTTTTTTTTGTCATTCTTTGAGAGTCAAGAAGAGAGTTTTTTCAAGTCTTGTTGCTTGGTTACCCCATATGCTCAAAATATTCTAGGTTGCTCAAAATATCATTTTTTTAGTTCTCTGTTTTGAGCTCAGGCGAGCTGACATTTTCTTGCTTGAATTTGCATTTTTAAGTCTTTGATGAACTTGTTTGTCTAAATTCATGGACGGAAAATGAATTTAAGCATTCATTTCTCGAGGTCCAGTGGTGTATGCTGCTGGATCTGCCCATAAGCAGTTATTCTGAAGGCCTGCCTGGTCGACTTGGCATTAAGAGAACTAAAATGCAATTGAAGCATGGAAATAAAATTTTATATGCACATGAGTTCATAGTGTTTTATGTCTCAACATTTAAATTCAAGAGTTCACAATGAATACAAGGCCGCTCTCAAAAGAGAGTGTTGAAGGATTCCTTCCATTAATTTACAAATCACCCAATATTTGTAATCAGCAAGATGCTTGGTGAATTAGTGTTGAATGTGAAGCAAGTTTCATCAATTTAAATACACTTGATTTTAATGAGGATTTATGTATATACATTTTCTAGGTGGTACATTGGCAATGGAGAGTCCATGTGAAGTTGCCACCATACATGCATGCTTGCTTCAATCTTGCAAATCAATCAAGCATTGAAGGAGCCAAGCATTCAATCTTGCAAATCGATCAAAGCTCATTGTGAGTTTATAAAAGATTGTTTTAACCAACACTCATGGCTCTTGTATCATTTTTTTTATTATCAGTTTATTAACATGGATAAAATCGTCTATTTCCCATGAATTTTTGCAATCCAAGGCTATATAATTTTTTTATTATCAAGGTTATATAATTTTTTTATTATCAAATGTTAGTTTATTAACATGGATAAAAAACGTATATTTCCCATGAATTTTTGCAATCCAAGGCTATGAGATTCTTTTCTTTTTGTTTTGGTGGTTTGGTGGAAGAGTGGAGATGGCGAGATTCTTTTCTTTTTGTTTTGTAGGTTTGGTGGAAGAGTGGAGATGGCATGGAGAGATGAGGAAACATGAAAATATGTTGCATGAACAGGACTCCAACACCACTAAAGGATGCTTCGTCTTGCATACTTGAAGCATATGAATTTGAGGAGGGATGAAGAAAACTTGGGATTTTTAAGCCAAATATTTAACGAAAATAAAATGACTAAGTTTGCGCACCTCAAATCTAGTGAACAAGAGTTAATAGCCCATTCATCCAAAGAACCACTAGAAGACAAATTAGGAGCTATGAAGAATTACTTTCATCCAAAGAGAGAGTATATGCTCAAACCTCACAATAATATTTTTACAACACAAAAGCACATTTACTAGAAAATGAAGGATAAAGATGAGAGATATTGTATTGTATTATTATTATTGAAAGGGAATGTCTATTCATGCAATTTTTTTAATTGGGACAAATTGTAAAATAGTTTAATTAAATAAACTTTAAGGTCAAGAGCCATAGAGTTAGAAAGTCAAGAGTCGGACAAATGGAAGGTAAAAGGCTATTTAACATTTCTATAAAAGATGTCTTTGCACTCTTGCAAATGGTTTGGCTCTTTTTGCATTGTAAACTATCTTTGTATGTGAAATAGAGAACATTATTAGCTTGTGCATTATTGTGAGAGTGATAATGGTAGTAAGCTATCTTTGCCATTCTTAATTTTCTTGGTACTTGTGAGAATGATTGTTTCTGGTTGGTGTTGTGGCATAAAGGGCATTCACTTAATTCTTAATGTTCATGCTTTCTTATTTTACACTGGACTAACTTGTTGGATGACTCTAAAAAATGTAAGCTATCTTCTGGTCCTTAGAGTAAGATTGGGACTAACATGCAATGGTAAAGGTAATTTATCTTCCAAAATTTTGCATGTCTTTCTTTGACTCATGTTCAAGACTTTTGATGTGAAACATGTACTTTTACTGGTAATTGAAGCTATCTTCATGCATTTGTAAAATGACCTAGTTGGCTCATGTGAATTTGTGATGGTTGTAAGCTATCTTCTCCATTCACCACTTCCTTGGTTGGATAGTTGGATTAGGTATCGACTGTAAGGGTAAGATACCTATCATGTTGTCCATACCTACCCTATGTCTCATATCAAAATTGGTTCTATTTACTACGTGCTCCCTGCAAGGATAAGGTAGATGGTTATATAGATTAAATTGCATATTGCATGTTGCACAATACATTTGTATTTTAGTTGCATTACACATGAATGCATTTAAAAAACCATGGGTGGATGAGACCTTAATTGGTAAACACACACTTAAAAAGAACCAATGGAGCCAACTGTATTTGGAGGGTTCTCCATTTCAAAGGAGAAAGGTCTAAATAGTCCCTTTCTTGGGTGAACATGTGTTGTTGAATTTAGTCATTTTCTTGAATCAATAGACCCTCTTATGGTGCCTTGCAATGGGTCATCACCACATTTCGTCATTGGATTCTTCCTTATGCCAAAGAGGGCTCTTTCCCTATGTGGTATCCTTGATGGAGATTCTCTTGATGATAGGGGTGAGAGGGTTGTTCCCTCTCTCACAAAACTCCTACATAAGTAGGCTATGAACCCAACCCCCAAAAAAATTATATTGTTTTTTCTTTTTCTTTTAAAACCCAGAAATGTTGGCCAGACTGGTGTTGCCATTGTTTCCATACATGAATAAGCTCTGGGGGAGAAAGCTCAACAATCACATGAATTTTTTAAACCAACATTCTATACAAGTTTAAAGTTTGTTTTTGCATGAATTATTGCTAGTTATCAAAATATAGGTAGAGTGGATTTCATTTCTACTTTTTAAAATCCACCACATGAAAGATTCCCACTAGCATATGCTTAAGTTCATGCAATTGCAAGAAAATCAATTTTTAGTTACAACTATCTACAATAGGGGTTCTCTTTTCACAATATTGAGTTGTTAAATTGAGGCCATAGGTAATATGAATTCTATTTCTATTTAGATATTTTCATATGTAATAATCCTAGCAATCTTAGCCATGTGTTGACTCAATTTTAGACTAGGGTCTTGTTGACGTAGACAAATGTACTATTCCAAACTAAAGAGAGTTTTCCCAGAGCTAAGGCTCAACTATCCTTTTCTTTGTTTGGTATAACAACCTCCTATGGTTTGTTGGCCCGACTACAAAATGAGAGGACGAGATTTAAGCTTAGGTGAATAAATATTAAAATGTAGTCCTATAACTAATAACAACATGCAATCCTAATACAATCACCTAGCTAGGAATTGAGGAGCAACCATTTCATATTCAAATCTAACAAATAATTGAAACATAATAACAAAAAGTCATCACTATTACACAATCATAGTCTACAACAAAAGTAAATAATCTCATAGCCATTCTAGTATGGAAAACAAGGAATTAGTCCCACACCACACATACACCAAGATGAATCTCCAAATAGTGGCCAATTGGCTTCTCCTCGTTAACATCACTTAGAATAATCTACAAAAAAAGCACAACCAAAATTCCTTGTACAATCAAATTCATATTGTTTATAAAAAAGAAGAAAGGAGGGGAGGGGGGACTTATTAGATTGGGACACTAGGATGACTATTCATTTTCCCTCCTTGCCTATTAATTTCCCTTATCAATTTGTCTTCCTCTCCCCTAAGAGGATTTGACTCCCTTTGACTATTTTGACCTTCTATTTGGTTGTTAGCTTTTCCTTTTGGGCTGTTTGAATCCTCTTTTATAAGATAAATTCCTATTTGGCTTGAGAAAGCTTCTTCCCTTTCTCTTATCCATTTTCTTACAAAGGTCTCCCATGCCTCAAAAGTCAAGCTAAGTGTTTTTCCATGGAAAAATGTGCGACTGGAGGTACGTTAATATACGATCTAATGTTTTGACTTATCCTTTTCTCATATTTCTCCATTTTAAGCAATATAATTGATTTTTTTGTGTGTTCGATAGGAGCTCAATAAACCTCTGGATAGTTGCTTCACTAATCTTGGGGAGAGCTTTGATATCCTTCTTGTTGGTCCCAATAAAGCTTTCCAAATATTTGGACACATGTGATTGTGGAAAGAACTTATTCTGAGTCTATAAGAAGCAAAGTGATAGTCATCTACCATTTTCTCTATGAACTTCCATATCCTAGTAGAGTCATCAACCTCACAAGTAATACATGCAAACTCTGATTCATGCTTCGAAAATCATTTCATTACTAAAGTTCGAAAAAAGGTGGTGCTTCGAGCATATGGTACTATTAAATTTTGCCAAGGTAATACATGCTTTAAAGTGTTCACACACATACAAATAACCCACATAATTCAAAGGATCCAATTCGAACTTTCAAAAGATTTCGCATGTGTGAAGAGTTCGAAAGCGGAAAAGGAATGGTCTGTGAATTTGGAAAAAAAAAGGACCCCTTATAACTAATTTTAGATGTAGGCAAGACCAATTTCGAAGTTAGGCGCAATCATAAAGTTAGGACAAAGGTTTGCATTAAGGATGTCCGATTTTTTAATTGAAGCCCAATGTCAATCAAACTTTTAAAAGGTTTCACACGTGCAAAGAGTTTGAAAGTAGAATCAAAGTTCGAATGTTTTGATGAGAGCCTTCAAAAGGTTTCACGCATGCGAACAAAGATGTAGGAAAGGAGGCCGATCTTGTCTCTCTAACATTTGTAAAGGGAATGCTCGATTTTGGAGTTGGGACCGATCACTGAATCAAGCCACATATACAACACTTTCGTGACTGGAGGGACTGATTTTGAGGTTAGGGCATAACTAGGAAATATGGATTTTGAAGCACATCAAACAAATTTTGAAAAGAAGATAAATACAACAAAATCACATTAAACAAGGTAAAAAATCTGTATGGTATGAATGGTGACAAGAAGGACTCATATGGAAATTAGGGTTGATTTCCAAATCGGGGCAAAGTAATAATGAATAAGTGAAAATGAGGCCTGATTTGGATGTTGGGGCTGATTGAGAAATGATGTTTTAGAAAAGGTTTTGACGTGGTTGAATTAAAAAATAGAAAGAAAAAGTTTGAAAGGGAGAGAAAAATTGAAAGGAAGAGACATTCAAACAAATATTAAATAAGAGCTCGAACAAGGAGAACAAGTTTAACAATTCGAAGAGTAAGGAGGGATCGATTTGGAGATAGATTTTGATCCTAAAATCAAGAAATTTCCACGCTAGACTTGGTGGGTGAAGGCCTTGATTTGGAAATTGAGGGCCAAAAGCATTTGAAGAAAAAATATCAAGAAGGGAAAATTTGAGGAAGGAAAGAAACCAAACCTCAATGAGGAATACAACGCAAGAAAATAAACTAAGTCAAAACCAAACACGTGAAACATGAAGGCCCATATAACTTAAGCATCTAATAGAATGAAGCAATGCAATGAGGAAATGGGGAATCAAATTAAATGTATTGTCCAAAAGAAGGAGCATACCCAGATTAGTGAAAATATTAAGGTTGGGCCCCAAGTTTTGCTCAAAATTTAGGGGAGTTGTTGCATGTACAATAGGTCCACATCAATGTCCAACAAAGGGAGTCTTTTGTAGTCAAGGTGATGGTATTTTCAATCCCCATGAAGGGGAAGGTCTCACTTGAAGCACTGTGTCGAGACTAAAGATTGTACTATGATTGTCACAATTAACACCCAACCCACTACCCATATTTTCACTTTAGCTATCATGTAAGTGTTAAAACATCAATTTGTAACCTTTATCTATGTATTCAGTGAGTCAATACCATCACAACTAGAACCATCATATTACTTTAGAATGCAACATGTATTCAAACAAATTATGATTATTCAACATCGTAGACAATGAACAATAGAAAAAAAATCATCAATATACAAGATTAAGACAACGAAAATTTTAAAGGGGGGCCTCATCCCATTAATATTCAAGATAAGCCAATACATCATCCATATCTAGTCTTCAATTTTGAGACTGCAACAAAACACGATACATTAAATAATATAGAACCAACAAGAACCCAAAACCCACTACAATGGTTGCAACAATAATAAAAACCAATCAACAACAAACAACAATTATTTTACATGCCTAAGCCTTTACATTTATATCACTGTGCTCGAAGGAAAAAATGTTCATTCAAAATGTGCAATCCATTAGTCTACTTTTAGTTTCAACTTTATGAACCAACTATTATCTACTTCTTCTCTAGCTAGGTATCTTCATCCTTTTGCCACTCCATTCCTTGATCATCAAGGATCTTTCCTGCTATAATGGTTCCAATCTCCCTTCAACATTGATGCTCCTTATTGTGACTAATAGTATTCACTCCACATGGAGTGACTCCCACCTACTATTTTAGCTGAATATGCACCACCCCGTCCATTCTTGCATGTTGCAACATGTCCATCTTTATAAATAAAAATGAGGATCCCGACAAGACCCAACCACAACTGTTGACTTGCTCTTGAATCAACTTCCATTTCCTTTGTTGGAATTTGTGACCCCACCAAATGAGGGGCCCAATCCTAGGACCACCTACAAAAATTTGTTTCTGAACTCAAGGAATTCCTCCAATTCCTTTAGACCACTTACCTACCAAAGTGTTGATACCTCCCAAATACACATTTGCTTGATTAGGGTTTGGGGAATGTGGATGAGTTTCTTGAACTATGGACCACTCGAATTCAATTATGTTCTGTAGATGCTATGGAATATTGTATCTTCCGAGAGTGACTGGGTGAAGCTGTCAGAGTTGGGATTAGATTTTCCTTGTAGATTGAAAAATCTAGTCAAGTTCATCATTTGTGATCCGTAGTCCCTTTATATTTTCTTCTCTTGCTAATGGATCCACTATTTTATCCGCTTCCTTCTTCAACTGGTTGATCCTCTCTAAGATTTATTTTTTTGGTTGCTCCCTCTTCTTAACAATCTTGTTGGAACAGGGACAAACCCAGGGTTCAACGCTCAAGAGCGCACCAACAAAACCCTAACTACCAGCCCTTTCGGCAACACCTGCGAAGCAGATGAAGTCTCACTCGAGGTGGAGGCAGGGGTGGTTGCAGGACTCAGATGTCTGCAACCTTAGCTGGGACACAGATCTGTGATTATCTTGCTTACAATGCACTTAGCATCAGTTATTCCTGAACATACATTCATTAATATACTTCGCAAAAAGCACAGAGCATCGCAGTGGATACTTATACTAAAGATGATTCAGTACTTAGCCACAGGAACATAGGTTAGATTCAACAGATCAAGCACTAAGCATCTTATATATCAGATCTAATGTTTATTCACATATCATCAACACAGAGCATAACTAGATCTACTTAATCACATCAAGCACTTAGCCAAGAAAGAGATAAACACAGTAGAGCGAAGCACAAAGCACCATACACATAGTTACCGTGGTTCACCCCCACCCTGTGGCTACGTCCACAAAGTCTTCTTTATATTATCTTGGTCAAGCAGTTACAACACAGAGATTCAATGACCCTTACTTCACATAGGACAGAAGATCTGCGCGCAGCTCGCTAGATCCTTCTTCCTTGCTCTTCAGCACAAGACTACAACAACTTGCACTTAGCTTTCCGATCTCATGCACAGAGCACTCTAAGATACATCGGATCACATAGATCCAATTACTAGCACTAAGCTTTTAGTTATACATCACATAGATGTATTACCTTACTATCACCCTTCCTCTCTTCTCCTCTATTTACATTTCCTATTTATAGATTACAAAATGGGCCTAAACATGGGTAACCCCACAGGCCGACATCCCTTTCCCGTTACATCAACCCAAAACCCTAAAATGGACCCAAAAATAGGTCTTGCTTCCTTACTTTCTGCTTCGCGTTGTGCTCCTTCCTTGGCAAGTTGTCGCAGTCCCAAAAGTGGTCAAATATGACCAAGTATTCTTCAAAACTTGGTCAAGGGCCAACAAGCCCCCAACACTCACTAGTGACTCGTCCCGAGTCACTCAGGTCTGACCAATTCCGCTTTGAATGCCTTGAGTTTGGCTCGAGCTGCTTCGACCTGTTGCAGTGTGACAACCTCTTGTTTAGTTAATTCCTGGATTACTATGTCATTGAGTGGTCCTTCCAGGCATTGTTCTATAGTGATGACACCTTGTTCGAGTTTAGCTCCCTAGCTTTCAAGTTCAGCGAACAGTTGGCATGCCTTCTCTTGGAATGGTTGCAGTCTTTGAGAGAGTTCCATTACTTTACTTTGCATCGTGTGTACTTGTTGTTGGGCTATGCGTTGTTCTGCGAACCTCTTCATTCTTTCGACTGGGGTCATGGACTTCAACTATGCTTGTAGCACATCTGCATGCTTCTTTGCTTCGTGGCGCTATGCCTCCAATGTTTGCAATTCTGGATTCTCGGCAAGGGTTTCATAAGTTTGGGAACTTCTAGTGCTTAACTGCCTACATTCCGAAGCCAAAGTTTTTAATCGTTCAACTGCGCTTCGAGCAATGGCCTCTCTTAGATCTCTTATCTCTTAGGGTGTCTCAGGCACGGTGCAGAGCACCAGATCTGTGATGCATTGTTGAAGTTGTTGGATTACTTCTTCCAGTTGGGTCACCTGCTGTGGGAGACGATCTTCCTTCTTCACTTCTATGATCATCACAAAGCGCAGTGCTTTGTGAACTCTCTCCTGTACTTCAAGTTTCTCTGCTAGCAACTGGTCCTTGCTCTGCTGTAACTGTGCTTTTACCTCCTCCCACTTCACTTGTAAGGAAATTTGTTCCTGTTCTGCCTTCCTCTGTTGTTATCCATCTGCGCTTTGTTCTTGTGCCAAAGCATGGGTGGCTTGCGCTATGTCTTCTTGAGCTCGTCGAAGGTGAGCTTTGACTTTCTTGGCGATTTGGCGTAACTGAGTGGGCTCATCACCTGTTCCTGATATTTCTATTGTTAAGGGCACCGTAGGAACTTCTTGGCTGAACTAGAGTGCCTGCTGCACTTCTTTGAATTCGCCCATGATCCGGCTAAATAGCTCCTCCTGCTTTACTTCTTGATTTGCCACGAGCTCTAGTGAAACATCATTCAGTGCGGAAATTAATAAGTCGAAATCATCTAGGGTAAGGGTAGTTTTAAGCGTGGTCCGGGAGGCCTTAGTTTTCTTTCTTGATGAGGGATTTGGTGGGGTAATATTCCTCTTCTTGGAGGGATCTTCCTCGTCTCTAGGTGGAGTAACTTCACCTTTTCTCTGTTCAACTTCTGTGCCCCCTAGTTCTTCATCATTACCTCCCTTCATAGGTGAGAGCGAAGCATTCTTTGTGGATGTGCTGTGGATATCTTGGACTTCCACATCCTTCTTAGTCTTGCACGGTCCTGGTGTATCCGACATAACTTTAGGGCTATCTACATCAGACATCTTTGCGGGGTCTGCTGCAACAAGGAAGTCTGCCAACCATTCCTTGGTAATATCCTCCAAGTCATCTTCTGTCAGCTTGTAATATGACTGGAGTTGTTGTTTGTGCTCATCTGCGCGCACTGTGATGTAGGTGAAGTGATGCTCTGCATTGAATTTCATCAAAGGTCTAAACCTATGAAGCGTGTTGGGTGTAATGCGCAGTGTAGACTGAATGACATTCTTCAACTAAGTGTAGTAAGCATGGAAGACAACATTGGACTGCCACTATTTGTTCATGTCTCTAGAGTACCACAACGTACAAGACTTCACGGCCAATGGTTCGAAGGGTTCGATCTCCGGAAACATGGCTCCCTCGGGCAGTTCCCACGTGATGAAAGTGATGAGTATGAGCAACTAGCTAAAGTGGAACTCATACCCTTGGTCCTGCGCTTGTCGACAATCAAGCTCTAGCTAATTTATAAGGTATTTTGCCCAGTTCATTTGTAGTCCCTTCGCGCACATCCTTGTGAGGTCAACTACAAATCTGGTCACCTGTGTAGGTTTTTTTTTTTGGACTAACTTTCCTATGATCAGATGGCAACCAAAGCACACTGCTGCATTCTCAATGGAGACTACCTTGTAACCTCGCGTGCCTTTCTCCAGATCCCCATATGTGTCTTTTATTCATTGAGCGAGGGCACGATCTGTGGTCTTTCCAGGGTAAAATTCTTGTGGGTCAGGGCCCTGCATGATTATCCCAGTGATCCGATTGATTAGAATCAGATCCACAGTGATGGGTCGATCCAACCATAGGTATCCTCCGTGGTAACATGACAACAACAGTCTAATGCATGCATTTACTTCTTGATGCCTCCCAAAATGTGGAATCTTCATTATGTTGAGGAGGGTTGACTGCGCAAGATTATGGGTCGATTGTTGCTGTACAATCTTGGGGTTCTTTCCTTTTGTAATAGTCAAGTACTTGTGCGGGGCTAGCATACTATATACCTTGCGATCTCCAAGGTTAAAATCACTAAATTTCAACGCGGTGAGCTTCTCCTGGTTAGCATGAACTGCGCACACCCCTTTCGGGAGGTATGTCGTGACTACAACATAGTCGAAGTCTCTGGGTATAGTGTCTCGATTCACTGGTCTTCTTAGTGGTGGGATATATTTAGGCAAGATGCTTGGGATCATCTTCATAGTGGCGAAGTTGTTTCCGAGCTTAGATCATCTTTCCGAAGGCAGTCGGGATGGTCTTGCTCGAGCAGTGGAGGGGGAAGTTGGCAGTGCACCCAAGGATGATGCCTGTACACCTGTAGACATTCCGCGTTTTGACATGACTCTCTCAGTCATTAAATCAATTAGAACTTCTTCAACAGTTTTCTCAGCAACGCTGAGCTCGTCCGACATACAAACTTGGGTCAGCTGGCTCGGGTGCAAAAGGAATTTAGAGACTATAGTGACTAGTAAGGAAATGATCTCAGGGTAAGTAAATCTCAGGGTTGGCACTCAAATTATCAGTTAGAAAAAGTATTCTCGGTGCGGGGTGTGATGGGTTAAGTAGGCAATCTCAACAATGGTCTACTTGCAACAGACATGGGGCCTTCATTAACTCCGTTCTACCAGTTCTGGTGGTATCCAACAGTCTAGTGGTAACCCATAACTGCTTTTTGATCCGTTCGGAGCGACAGTCAAACGGGTATATCGGTTCCAATGGCTATATTGCTTCTTCATGGCGAAGTACTCTATGTCGTTGTTCTGATATCTCGGCGAAGCTCCAATTATGCAATTCTTTTTGCTACGAAGTGTCCTCTAGAACCTCTTGTAACCTTACAGTATTAGCCCTTTTCTTTCTTAACTTCCTAGCCTTCTTTTCAGTGAGCTTCGTCTCAGTAATGCTTTTACCATTCTGATGTTTATCTTCTGTGGTCTTAGTTACTTCACGCTGTTGAAAGTATTTCCTATGGTTCCTTGATAATACTACTTCTGTATAAAAAATAGGTAACTCGATCTTCTGTGGATCCTTAAGTGTTTTTTTAGCTTCGACATCGGAGTTGCTAATGTTGAATATCTGCGATCTTCTCTTCTTTTCTTCAATCAAGTGTACGATCCTTCTGGTCATAAAGTCTTTTAACTCTTGCTTCTTCTGTTCCAAAACTTTTTCTTCTTCTTTTCGTCTGCCTTGTTCTCTATCAATCCAAGGTTTCCCTATGAGAATGGTAAATGGGATGATGTTTTCAACAAATTTAATGATCTCAAAGTCTTCCTTTGTCGAAGTTCCATTGACAGTCATAGGTATCCGGGCGAGCCTTCCACATAGGTTTACTAGCTTTCCTCTGAAGAAACTGGTTCCTCCTAGGGAAGGGATCATGGCAGGCTTTCCTATAGCTTCCCAAGTTCTTTCTAGCGTAATTTTCACTTGTGTTTCTTTATCAAGAGTACAGTTAATGTCAAAGTCCCCTATTCTTTCTTCAATTTGCTCCTTTTCTTTGAAGATCTCTGATAGCCTAACATGTCGGTGGTCATTCAAGGTATCTTTCATCTATAGCAATATATTTTCTAATTCTTTCTGGGTTTCTGCTATAATCTTGGTCTCTTGATCTCCTTTAGGGTTTTCTTTCTCCATATTCAGCTTCTCAAGCCTAGCAATCATTCTAGGGCAATCCAATACTTCATGGTCCATAGCCTTACAACAGAGGCAACCAAGTCTTCTCCTAGGGCATTCCTTAGCAAGATGTCCTGGTCCTATGCAACTATAACATAGGGTTAATCCTCTCTTTCATTTAGATGTTCCCCAACTCCTTCTGTACTGCGCACCAGGATCATGGTGGATAGCTTGCAAAAAACTCTTTCTAGGATCCTACATCCACTTGTTAGTCTAGACATTCTTTTGATGCATAGGTATAACATATCTATCACTATACTTATCAGATCTATTCATATCAAACTTTCTTTTATCTATTAATGCCCTAGTTTTGAAGCTAGGAAAAAATCTATCAAATATACCTAAATCCATTCTTTAGAAACAAAAAATTCCACTTATCTTACTTCTATAGAGCACAAAGCTTCCAGATCTAAGACTTTTAACTATTTTTACCTTTATCAAAGCACAAAGCTTACAGATCTTACCTTTTTCCTGCAGATCTAACCTCTTTCTTCGCAGATCTGATTTCTTTTCTTCATATCTGAGCTCTTTTCTTCAGATTTGACCTCTCTTCTTCGGATTTGACCTCTCTTTCTTGGCACAAAGCTTCACATGTCAACAGAACAATGTGCACTAGGGAAACAGATCTACGCTCAGAGCTTATTTTGTACAAGGCTTCTTCTTCTTCTTCAGTTCCCAACAATCATAGTTTCAGGTCCCGACAACATAACCATTTGTTGTCACAGGGGTATACCCAGGGTTCAACGTTAAAGAGCGCACCAACAAAACCCTAACTATTGACCCTTTCAGCAACACTTGCAAAGCAGATGAAGTCTCACCCGAGGTAGAGGCAGGGGTGGTTGTAGGACTCAGATGTCTGCAACCTTAGCTGGGACACAGATATGTGATTATCTTTCTTACGACGCACTTAGCATCAGTTATTCATTAACATACATTCATTAATATACTTCACAGAAAGAACAGAGCATTGCAGTGAATACTTATACTCAAGATGATTCAATACTTAGCCACAAAAACATAGGTTAGATTCAACAGATCAAGCACTAAGCATCTTATATATCAGATCTAACGTTTATTCACATATCATCAGCACAGAGCATAACTAGATCTACTTAATCACATCAAGCACTTAGCCAAGAAAGAGATAAACATAATAGAGCGAAGCACAAAGCACCATACACACAGTTACTTTGGTTCACCCCCACCCTGGGGCCACGTCCACAAAGTCTTCTTTATATTATCTTGGTCAAGCAGTTACAACACAGAGATTCAATGACCCTTACTTCATATAGGACAGAAGATCTGCGCGCAGCTCGCTAGATCCTTCTTCCTTGCTCTTCAGCACAAGACTACAACAACTTGCACTTAGCTTTCCGATCTCATGCGCAGAGCACTCTAAGATACATCCGATCCAGTTACTAGCACTACGATTTTAGTTATACATCACATAGATGTATTACCTTACTATCATCCTTCCTCTTTTCTCCTCTATTTACATTGCCTATATATAGATTACAAAATGGGCCTAAACATGCGTAACCCCACGGGCTGACATCCCTTTCCCGTTACATCAACCCAAAACCCTAAAATGGACCCAAAAATAGGTCTTGCTTCCTTACTTTCCGCTTCGCGTTGTGCTCCTTCCTTGGCAAGCTGTCACAGTCCCAAAAGTGGTCAAATATGACCAAGTATTCTTCAAAACTTGGTCAAGGGCCAACAAATCTTCACCTAATTTTTTGTGTAGTGGAAATTTCCTTGCACTAGTTGGTCATTTCCTGTATTTTGTCCTTGATTGCCTCTGTTGACCTTTTTCTGAGTACCAGATTCTATAGTAATTAGGACATGTTTTGTCACTCTACCAATTTCTCAGTGTCCCAGATATCCTTTAACTTCTATTTTCCCTTTTTCATTTGTTTGAATCCTTGCTACATTTGCTTTACAATGTCATTCAAAGGGGCATTTGGTGCTAAGTCACCAATCTCAACATCTTCTTCTCTTATTTCCAACCACATTTGGAGGAATCTACTTCACACAATTTTGATCTCATCCTCCATTGTGTTCTTTTATGGACAGAGGTTGTTTGATTCCTCCAGTGGGTCTTCTAATTGCACTTGTAGCTGGTTGTTCTCTATCCTTAGTTACAAGAGGCCCCTCTATATCTATATCAACCTCATTACCTAAGATGAAGTGTTGCCTTACCAGGTATTTAGTCGAGACTTGCTAATATCCGAGGGTTGTGAGACTTGGCAATGAAGTGGTGTCATAGAGTCTAATTGGATCCTAATATGGCCCATATTTTTCACCTTGTATAACTAAATTTCCTTCCTAGAACCTTAGATTTTGCCTATTATTAAGCCTAATGTTTAGTGAATTGACCACTTTTGTAGCTAATGATAGTTTGTTGATTAATAACTTGCAATGGCTATTTTTGGTTGCATTTCATGAGTTGTAATGAGAGTATGATTGAGTTTTCCTTTATGATGATGAATATGAGTTAATGATGTACTTTCTAATGAATTGATTTCAGTATCCTTGACTACTATTATTGTAGAAAATTTGTTTAAATGTTTCTCTAACAATTAGTTTTGTTGTTGAGATCTATCCCAATCATAATATAGAAAAATACAAGCGAGCAATCACATTCATTTCACTTTATAGCTCGTACACATTCATCAAAATCAAGGAATAAGACAATGCAATAATTGGTAGAGAAATTAGGGCACACAAAGATTGATCTGCCTTAACAACATGAATAGAGAAACAATTACGGCTATAGAAGTGACACTGACCTAACCCTAAAAGGAGGGAGATGAATGTGCACTCTATATAATTATATTAAAGCCATTGACCATGAGGATGAGAGACTACATGGATTCTCTAGAAAATGGTTTGTTCTAGTGCCAAAGAAAGATCACACACCCCATAATCACATTCCTCAACAAACCACCATAATTAATGAAGAGGAAATGGTGATTTTAGGGGTAATACTATTAGTCCATATCTTGGAGTTCCTCTACAATAATCCAAGGTTTATTTAGTATAAATATGCTCATATATAACTTGAATTGAGCTAGTCAGTAATAGATTTTGAATCTTTCTTACAACTAGTGATCTGAAAATGTAACTTATTTGCAAGTTACAATTATGACTTAATTTTCTCAATACTCATAAACACTTAGTTAATAATTAAGAATTGCGGAAATATAGAGAAGAATAGCAGAAATATAAGAGAAGATACAAAGGCAAGGTTGTTAACGGAATTCACCCATCTTGGGCTACATCTCTGGGTCAACTTCCAATGAGTGTCTGCTTTATTAATGATGTCAAATGATTTAATACATCAAAATGGCTCCCAACCTGCATACAATGTTGTCTCCAATCTGCTACAAGGTTCTGGCTAAAAAAATGAAATACCTCCCACACTCGGGTTACCAAATTCTAGTCCTAAAATCTACTTCTCCAATCTATTCTATGCAGGAAATACCTCTACATAAATACAAATATCTGAGTAATTCTTTGCAAAATAAACCATCAAACTCGGAGTTTTAGACCCTTTAGCCCGATTGGGGGTGCCATGTGGCACACTTTAATTGGACCACATTTCATCTTCTAATTCTCCCACTTGGATGCATAGTCAACATATGGGCACCTGCCACATCATCAACACATACTCACTTGCCACTTCAGTGCACATTTAAAGCCACCTCAATGCCACATTAGCATGTCGTATTGCCATGCCAGCCTGCTATACTACCACACCATCATCTGTATAGTGCCATGTCAACATTTGTACAATTTCACGTCAACATATG
This sequence comes from Picea engelmannii, assembly GCA_009831015.1. Classification (NCBI taxonomy): domain Eukaryota; kingdom Viridiplantae; phylum Streptophyta; class Pinopsida; order Pinales; family Pinaceae; genus Picea; species Picea engelmannii. The sequence goes on from ML792527.1 coordinate 151,293, forward strand.
TACAGTCCACATCAACATTCATATTGCCACGTGTCATCCGTGTCAGCCTTTTTTGCCCATTTTACCAAAATTTCAGAACACGTTAACTTTCGCATACGACGTCCATTTGAGTTCATTCAAGTTGTGTCGAAATATATCTTCGATATCTTCACCATGGATTCATTTTAATAAACATTTGAAGACATTAATTTGTAAGACACCTGACCCCCTAATCCTTACTTAGGCTAATGGGGTGTTAAAATTTCCTCTTATCCCACTCGATTCATTTATATCATTAATCCCATCGGTGGATTCTACTCATTGTGAGATTTCCAATGACTGTAATGATGCTTAGATCTGAGCTTTGGATCAAAAGTTATGACCTCCTAAAGTTTTCGAACCTTCATTGGACATTTTCCACCTCACTGCTACGTGGTTACCTATTTCTCATGCCATCCGATGTGGCACCTGCCACCTGGCCCATAGGGCCTCTAGATCAATGGATCTGATCATTCAAAGCCCTTCCGCATCGTCGTCGATTATCCTACTCGCATGGAGTATAAGTCAGCCCAACCAAATTTATGACGACGAACTCTGTGGGTTCATCTCCAGATCCAAAGGCTCTTAGAATTCTTGAATCAACGACTCCGATCATGTCGGTGCCCTCAACATGAAAAATGATTAATGCCCATATTCCCACCTTTTTTTAAGGGATCCAGTGGGGTCCACAATTGATCTACGACCAAGATTTTATCTCAACATTTCTCCAATCAACAACTGTCATTAACCTCGACATCTCATCATTGTTGGCATTTTCCTCCTTCTCAGCCTCTGGGCTAATCCTTAATTCCTCCAATGAACGACCAAGATCTCCCTGCATCCAGATCTAATGGTCTATATTGCAATCATATATCTAAGCATTTCTATCCCCCCTCCGGGACCACACGTGTCCCTCATCTAATCCATTAGCGACACCTGTCACCCCAACATTCATATTGGCTACCATGTTGGCACACCACATCATCATGACATCATCATCCCTTGATCCTCTTCTTGCGCAACCATGTGGGACCCATGATAGATCGACAACTATCGTTGTGCTGTGCCCACTCACTGATCAACGACCTAGATCTTCCCAAGCCTTCCTCATCATCGAAACTCAGGGCCATCACTCGACTGCATTAACCTTTCATGCTCCAATAATGTTGTGTTTGTATTCGATAGTCCATATTTCATCGTCATCACCTCCATTAGATCAACGATTTTCATTAATCCCCCAACCTCATCGTCGTCGAGACTTCTTGGCTTGACTTACACTTCACCAAATCTCTAATCCCGACGATGATGCACGCTGCATTAACAGTCCATATCTCACCTTCAATGGATCGACAATATCCGTTTCTCCTTGGGCTACCCCATCTTCATTAACTCTCATCTCCTAGCCTCTCCCCGGACCTTCGTTGACCCTTCACGAACGTACGACTGAGATCTCTTGATCTGCAGATCCAATAGTCGAATTTTAAGGATATGACCTAAGAGCCTTTTCACCCAACTAGGCCCACAGTTGACTCATCAACCATTCAAATATTGACACACACCATCCCAAATGGCACACTAACTTCCACACTAGAATTCCTCATCAGCATGGTGTTGCCTTCCCCCTTCATCACTTGAATGAAACCTAAGACAAATCTATGGATGAGGTATAGTGTTTCCTTCTGCACCGATTGAAGGTTCTTCTTAACTCTTAAGACTTCATCATCATTGACACCTCTCTCATCGATGAAACTATTGGGCCCTCACTCACTTTACCAATTGTTCAGTTCCAACGATGATACATTTGGCGTCAATAGTATATATCTCATTGGGGTTTCTCCTGATAGATCAACGACCTTCATTCCACCATAGAGTTCCTTCGTTATCATAACTCATTGTTCTAATTCTTGATCCACTTAAGGGCTCGCTCCTCAATGAACAATACCAATATTTCCTTTGCACCAAATCAATGGTTCTCATTCTTTCCCATACCCTTTATTGTCATCGACACTTTGGAGTCTACACCCTAAATTTCCAACCATCCACTCTCGACGATGACGCACCCGGGATCAATGAAATAGATCCTATCGGAGATTTTTCTGATAGATCAATAGTTCACATTTCCTTTTAGGGTATTCATTGTCGTCGTTGTTGGAAATCCTTGTTTCCAACTCTAGGTCCATCCAAGGGATTGTTCTCCTAAAAACTATGCCTTTACAACATAAGGTTGATATTTACTCACTACACCATATCGATGGTTACGATCTACTCCATCTTGACCATAGGATTTCTACAAGGTGACAATATGATTCATGACTTAGTCAATTCAAGAATTATCCAAAGTCATTTCTAGGGTTTTCATCAAGCTTTCGACCCCTTTCACAACAAACACGAAGCCCACTACTTGGCACACAATGAGGAACTTATTCCTCATAAACATTCTATGTTATGGATAAAGGGATAATCACACAGAGGTATATCGACCTCCTCTAGCCTTCAACCTGCCATTATTACAGTTTTCCCATTGTTCTTAGAAATTATTGTTCATTACAAAATATTCCTATGGTTCAAGATAAAATACATGGTTCTCCTATTCCAGAATGCAATCCACATGCAATTTCCTTCCATTTTTCAATCATCTAAGTACAAGGCACTCCCATGGAACAATATCAATCCCATTAACCAGACATACACATTTACAACACAAATACAGGCATCGATCCTTCATCTCCATTCAATGACACAAAATAAATAAATACTTATTTGTTCAGTGTAGAAGCTAACCAACCAATTGATTGTGGGTGTTCTCCTTTCCACCCAACCAGAGGATCTGCATGCTCAGTCACTTCAAAAATAGGCTGCCCCCATTCCAGGCCATGATACCACCTCAGAATCTCTTTCAGGTTCTCAAGGAGGTTGGTATGTGAAGGATGTTCTCCTTCACTTTTGGTGAGAATATCCTCGCATCCACCCAACCCAAGCCTCATCGAAGTTTATCAGATTCCATTACTAGCATCAAGATCATGACCTCTTAGCTCAGATTGGGTATATGGACTCTCAAATGGGTCTTGCAATCAAATTCTTCCTCTGAGACTCGTGTCTCTCTACCCATATTTGGGTTTGCTTACTTCAGACTAGAAGCCTCTACTCTTCTTTTCTCCCCCCGCGAAAGGTTCTCGATCCACACCCTTCTTTCCTTCTATCAGAAGGAACCCATGGGGTCAATATGGGCTACAAAATTGGTACTTTTTTGTACCTATGGATGACAACTTTTTCTATCCTAACCCTATCTCCCATACTTTTATTCATTAGGATGGTTGGTTGTCCAAATACCAACCCCTTTCCATTAACTCATTTGTCTTGAAATCAGGGTGAAGGGAAATGAGTTATTATTTTTAAATCAAATATCTCAACAAGGGGATTTGGGTCATATTAGCATAATGAACCCCCTCAATAGGCTCCCTCACTCTTTCCTCTAGTGGTATCATGGACAATACTTTTAAGGCTTCACCCCATAGTCATTTATTGGCATTATCAATTAAACAATAATACATTTACAATATTTACATGCCATTGCATGGAAAATAATTAATTATGATTAATTAAAAATACTGAGAGGTTTAGAAAGGGGGTATTACAATCCCCTCCCCCTTCAAAAGGAACACCATCCTCAAT
>ML792527.1:163243-233833 GCA_009831015.1 Picea engelmannii
AAATGTTGGCCAGACTGGTGTTGCCATTGTTTCCATACATGAATAAGCTCTGGGGGAGAAAGCTCAACAATCACATGAATTTTTTAAACCAACATTCTATACAAGTTTAAAGTTTGTTTTTGCATGAATTATTGCTAGTTATCAAAATATAGGTAGAGTGGATTTCATTTCTACTTTTTAAAATCCACCACATGAAAGATTCCCACTAGCATATGCTTAAGTTCATGCAATTGCAAGAAAATCAATTTTTAGTTACAACTATCTACAATAGGGGTTCTCTTTTCACAATATTGAGTTGTTAAATTGAGGCCATAGGTAATATGAATTCTATTTCTATTTAGATATTTTCATATGTAATAATCCTAGCAATCTTAGCCATGTGTTGACTCAATTTTAGACTAGGGTCTTGTTGACGTAGACAAATGTACTATTCCAAACTAAAGAGAGTTTTCCCAGAGCTAAGGCTCAACTATCCTTTTCTTTGTTTGGTATAACAACCTCCTATGGTTTGTTGGCCCGACTACAAAATGAGAGGACGAGATTTAAGCTTAGGTGAATAAATATTAAAATGTAGTCCTATAACTAATAACAACATGCAATCCTAATACAATCACCTAGCTAGGAATTGAGGAGCAACCATTTCATATTCAAATCTAACAAATAATTGAAACATAATAACAAAAAGTCATCACTATTACACAATCATAGTCTACAACAAAAGTAAATAATCTCATAGCCATTCTAGTATGGAAAACAAGGAATTAGTCCCACACCACACATACACCAAGATGAATCTCCAAATAGTGGCCAATTGGCTTCTCCTCGTTAACATCACTTAGAATAATCTACAAAAAAAGCACAACCAAAATTCCTTGTACAATCAAATTCATATTGTTTATAAAAAAGAAGAAAGGAGGGGAGGGGGGACTTATTAGATTGGGACACTAGGATGACTATTCATTTTCCCTCCTTGCCTATTAATTTCCCTTATCAATTTGTCTTCCTCTCCCCTAAGAGGATTTGACTCCCTTTGACTATTTTGACCTTCTATTTGGTTGTTAGCTTTTCCTTTTGGGCTGTTTGAATCCTCTTTTATAAGATAAATTCCTATTTGGCTTGAGAAAGCTTCTTCCCTTTCTCTTATCCATTTTCTTACAAAGGTCTCCCATGCCTCAAAAGTCAAGCTAAGTGTTTTTCCATGGAAAAATGTGCGACTGGAGGTACGTTAATATACGATCTAATGTTTTGACTTATCCTTTTCTCATATTTCTCCATTTTAAGCAATATAATTGATTTTTTTGTGTGTTCGATAGGAGCTCAATAAACCTCTGGATAGTTGCTTCACTAATCTTGGGGAGAGCTTTGATATCCTTCTTGTTGGTCCCAATAAAGCTTTCCAAATATTTGGACACATGTGATTGTGGAAAGAACTTATTCTGAGTCTATAAGAAGCAAAGTGATAGTCATCTACCATTTTCTCTATGAACTTCCATATCCTAGTAGAGTCATCAACCTCACAAGTAATACATGCAAACTCTGATTCATGCTTCGAAAATCATTTCATTACTAAAGTTCGAAAAAAGGTGGTGCTTCGAGCATATGGTACTATTAAATTTTGCCAAGGTAATACATGCTTTAAAGTGTTCACACACATACAAATAACCCACATAATTCAAAGGATCCAATTCGAACTTTCAAAAGATTTCGCATGTGTGAAGAGTTCGAAAGCGGAAAAGGAATGGTCTGTGAATTTGGAAAAAAAAAGGACCCCTTATAACTAATTTTAGATGTAGGCAAGACCAATTTCGAAGTTAGGCGCAATCATAAAGTTAGGACAAAGGTTTGCATTAAGGATGTCCGATTTTTTAATTGAAGCCCAATGTCAATCAAACTTTTAAAAGGTTTCACACGTGCAAAGAGTTTGAAAGTAGAATCAAAGTTCGAATGTTTTGATGAGAGCCTTCAAAAGGTTTCACGCATGCGAACAAAGATGTAGGAAAGGAGGCCGATCTTGTCTCTCTAACATTTGTAAAGGGAATGCTCGATTTTGGAGTTGGGACCGATCACTGAATCAAGCCACATATACAACACTTTCGTGACTGGAGGGACTGATTTTGAGGTTAGGGCATAACTAGGAAATATGGATTTTGAAGCACATCAAACAAATTTTGAAAAGAAGATAAATACAACAAAATCACATTAAACAAGGTAAAAAATCTGTATGGTATGAATGGTGACAAGAAGGACTCATATGGAAATTAGGGTTGATTTCCAAATCGGGGCAAAGTAATAATGAATAAGTGAAAATGAGGCCTGATTTGGATGTTGGGGCTGATTGAGAAATGATGTTTTAGAAAAGGTTTTGACGTGGTTGAATTAAAAAATAGAAAGAAAAAGTTTGAAAGGGAGAGAAAAATTGAAAGGAAGAGACATTCAAACAAATATTAAATAAGAGCTCGAACAAGGAGAACAAGTTTAACAATTCGAAGAGTAAGGAGGGATCGATTTGGAGATAGATTTTGATCCTAAAATCAAGAAATTTCCACGCTAGACTTGGTGGGTGAAGGCCTTGATTTGGAAATTGAGGGCCAAAAGCATTTGAAGAAAAAATATCAAGAAGGGAAAATTTGAGGAAGGAAAGAAACCAAACCTCAATGAGGAATACAACGCAAGAAAATAAACTAAGTCAAAACCAAACACGTGAAACATGAAGGCCCATATAACTTAAGCATCTAATAGAATGAAGCAATGCAATGAGGAAATGGGGAATCAAATTAAATGTATTGTCCAAAAGAAGGAGCATACCCAGATTAGTGAAAATATTAAGGTTGGGCCCCAAGTTTTGCTCAAAATTTAGGGGAGTTGTTGCATGTACAATAGGTCCACATCAATGTCCAACAAAGGGAGTCTTTTGTAGTCAAGGTGATGGTATTTTCAATCCCCATGAAGGGGAAGGTCTCACTTGAAGCACTGTGTCGAGACTAAAGATTGTACTATGATTGTCACAATTAACACCCAACCCACTACCCATATTTTCACTTTAGCTATCATGTAAGTGTTAAAACATCAATTTGTAACCTTTATCTATGTATTCAGTGAGTCAATACCATCACAACTAGAACCATCATATTACTTTAGAATGCAACATGTATTCAAACAAATTATGATTATTCAACATCGTAGACAATGAACAATAGAAAAAAAATCATCAATATACAAGATTAAGACAACGAAAATTTTAAAGGGGGGCCTCATCCCATTAATATTCAAGATAAGCCAATACATCATCCATATCTAGTCTTCAATTTTGAGACTGCAACAAAACACGATACATTAAATAATATAGAACCAACAAGAACCCAAAACCCACTACAATGGTTGCAACAATAATAAAAACCAATCAACAACAAACAACAATTATTTTACATGCCTAAGCCTTTACATTTATATCACTGTGCTCGAAGGAAAAAATGTTCATTCAAAATGTGCAATCCATTAGTCTACTTTTAGTTTCAACTTTATGAACCAACTATTATCTACTTCTTCTCTAGCTAGGTATCTTCATCCTTTTGCCACTCCATTCCTTGATCATCAAGGATCTTTCCTGCTATAATGGTTCCAATCTCCCTTCAACATTGATGCTCCTTATTGTGACTAATAGTATTCACTCCACATGGAGTGACTCCCACCTACTATTTTAGCTGAATATGCACCACCCCGTCCATTCTTGCATGTTGCAACATGTCCATCTTTATAAATAAAAATGAGGATCCCGACAAGACCCAACCACAACTGTTGACTTGCTCTTGAATCAACTTCCATTTCCTTTGTTGGAATTTGTGACCCCACCAAATGAGGGGCCCAATCCTAGGACCACCTACAAAAATTTGTTTCTGAACTCAAGGAATTCCTCCAATTCCTTTAGACCACTTACCTACCAAAGTGTTGATACCTCCCAAATACACATTTGCTTGATTAGGGTTTGGGGAATGTGGATGAGTTTCTTGAACTATGGACCACTCGAATTCAATTATGTTCTGTAGATGCTATGGAATATTGTATCTTCCGAGAGTGACTGGGTGAAGCTGTCAGAGTTGGGATTAGATTTTCCTTGTAGATTGAAAAATCTAGTCAAGTTCATCATTTGTGATCCGTAGTCCCTTTATATTTTCTTCTCTTGCTAATGGATCCACTATTTTATCCGCTTCCTTCTTCAACTGGTTGATCCTCTCTAAGATTTATTTTTTTGGTTGCTCCCTCTTCTTAACAATCTTGTTGGAACAGGGACAAACCCAGGGTTCAACGCTCAAGAGCGCACCAACAAAACCCTAACTACCAGCCCTTTCGGCAACACCTGCGAAGCAGATGAAGTCTCACTCGAGGTGGAGGCAGGGGTGGTTGCAGGACTCAGATGTCTGCAACCTTAGCTGGGACACAGATCTGTGATTATCTTGCTTACAATGCACTTAGCATCAGTTATTCCTGAACATACATTCATTAATATACTTCGCAAAAAGCACAGAGCATCGCAGTGGATACTTATACTAAAGATGATTCAGTACTTAGCCACAGGAACATAGGTTAGATTCAACAGATCAAGCACTAAGCATCTTATATATCAGATCTAATGTTTATTCACATATCATCAACACAGAGCATAACTAGATCTACTTAATCACATCAAGCACTTAGCCAAGAAAGAGATAAACACAGTAGAGCGAAGCACAAAGCACCATACACATAGTTACCGTGGTTCACCCCCACCCTGTGGCTACGTCCACAAAGTCTTCTTTATATTATCTTGGTCAAGCAGTTACAACACAGAGATTCAATGACCCTTACTTCACATAGGACAGAAGATCTGCGCGCAGCTCGCTAGATCCTTCTTCCTTGCTCTTCAGCACAAGACTACAACAACTTGCACTTAGCTTTCCGATCTCATGCACAGAGCACTCTAAGATACATCGGATCACATAGATCCAATTACTAGCACTAAGCTTTTAGTTATACATCACATAGATGTATTACCTTACTATCACCCTTCCTCTCTTCTCCTCTATTTACATTTCCTATTTATAGATTACAAAATGGGCCTAAACATGGGTAACCCCACAGGCCGACATCCCTTTCCCGTTACATCAACCCAAAACCCTAAAATGGACCCAAAAATAGGTCTTGCTTCCTTACTTTCTGCTTCGCGTTGTGCTCCTTCCTTGGCAAGTTGTCGCAGTCCCAAAAGTGGTCAAATATGACCAAGTATTCTTCAAAACTTGGTCAAGGGCCAACAAGCCCCCAACACTCACTAGTGACTCGTCCCGAGTCACTCAGGTCTGACCAATTCCGCTTTGAATGCCTTGAGTTTGGCTCGAGCTGCTTCGACCTGTTGCAGTGTGACAACCTCTTGTTTAGTTAATTCCTGGATTACTATGTCATTGAGTGGTCCTTCCAGGCATTGTTCTATAGTGATGACACCTTGTTCGAGTTTAGCTCCCTAGCTTTCAAGTTCAGCGAACAGTTGGCATGCCTTCTCTTGGAATGGTTGCAGTCTTTGAGAGAGTTCCATTACTTTACTTTGCATCGTGTGTACTTGTTGTTGGGCTATGCGTTGTTCTGCGAACCTCTTCATTCTTTCGACTGGGGTCATGGACTTCAACTATGCTTGTAGCACATCTGCATGCTTCTTTGCTTCGTGGCGCTATGCCTCCAATGTTTGCAATTCTGGATTCTCGGCAAGGGTTTCATAAGTTTGGGAACTTCTAGTGCTTAACTGCCTACATTCCGAAGCCAAAGTTTTTAATCGTTCAACTGCGCTTCGAGCAATGGCCTCTCTTAGATCTCTTATCTCTTAGGGTGTCTCAGGCACGGTGCAGAGCACCAGATCTGTGATGCATTGTTGAAGTTGTTGGATTACTTCTTCCAGTTGGGTCACCTGCTGTGGGAGACGATCTTCCTTCTTCACTTCTATGATCATCACAAAGCGCAGTGCTTTGTGAACTCTCTCCTGTACTTCAAGTTTCTCTGCTAGCAACTGGTCCTTGCTCTGCTGTAACTGTGCTTTTACCTCCTCCCACTTCACTTGTAAGGAAATTTGTTCCTGTTCTGCCTTCCTCTGTTGTTATCCATCTGCGCTTTGTTCTTGTGCCAAAGCATGGGTGGCTTGCGCTATGTCTTCTTGAGCTCGTCGAAGGTGAGCTTTGACTTTCTTGGCGATTTGGCGTAACTGAGTGGGCTCATCACCTGTTCCTGATATTTCTATTGTTAAGGGCACCGTAGGAACTTCTTGGCTGAACTAGAGTGCCTGCTGCACTTCTTTGAATTCGCCCATGATCCGGCTAAATAGCTCCTCCTGCTTTACTTCTTGATTTGCCACGAGCTCTAGTGAAACATCATTCAGTGCGGAAATTAATAAGTCGAAATCATCTAGGGTAAGGGTAGTTTTAAGCGTGGTCCGGGAGGCCTTAGTTTTCTTTCTTGATGAGGGATTTGGTGGGGTAATATTCCTCTTCTTGGAGGGATCTTCCTCGTCTCTAGGTGGAGTAACTTCACCTTTTCTCTGTTCAACTTCTGTGCCCCCTAGTTCTTCATCATTACCTCCCTTCATAGGTGAGAGCGAAGCATTCTTTGTGGATGTGCTGTGGATATCTTGGACTTCCACATCCTTCTTAGTCTTGCACGGTCCTGGTGTATCCGACATAACTTTAGGGCTATCTACATCAGACATCTTTGCGGGGTCTGCTGCAACAAGGAAGTCTGCCAACCATTCCTTGGTAATATCCTCCAAGTCATCTTCTGTCAGCTTGTAATATGACTGGAGTTGTTGTTTGTGCTCATCTGCGCGCACTGTGATGTAGGTGAAGTGATGCTCTGCATTGAATTTCATCAAAGGTCTAAACCTATGAAGCGTGTTGGGTGTAATGCGCAGTGTAGACTGAATGACATTCTTCAACTAAGTGTAGTAAGCATGGAAGACAACATTGGACTGCCACTATTTGTTCATGTCTCTAGAGTACCACAACGTACAAGACTTCACGGCCAATGGTTCGAAGGGTTCGATCTCCGGAAACATGGCTCCCTCGGGCAGTTCCCACGTGATGAAAGTGATGAGTATGAGCAACTAGCTAAAGTGGAACTCATACCCTTGGTCCTGCGCTTGTCGACAATCAAGCTCTAGCTAATTTATAAGGTATTTTGCCCAGTTCATTTGTAGTCCCTTCGCGCACATCCTTGTGAGGTCAACTACAAATCTGGTCACCTGTGTAGGTTTTTTTTTTTGGACTAACTTTCCTATGATCAGATGGCAACCAAAGCACACTGCTGCATTCTCAATGGAGACTACCTTGTAACCTCGCGTGCCTTTCTCCAGATCCCCATATGTGTCTTTTATTCATTGAGCGAGGGCACGATCTGTGGTCTTTCCAGGGTAAAATTCTTGTGGGTCAGGGCCCTGCATGATTATCCCAGTGATCCGATTGATTAGAATCAGATCCACAGTGATGGGTCGATCCAACCATAGGTATCCTCCGTGGTAACATGACAACAACAGTCTAATGCATGCATTTACTTCTTGATGCCTCCCAAAATGTGGAATCTTCATTATGTTGAGGAGGGTTGACTGCGCAAGATTATGGGTCGATTGTTGCTGTACAATCTTGGGGTTCTTTCCTTTTGTAATAGTCAAGTACTTGTGCGGGGCTAGCATACTATATACCTTGCGATCTCCAAGGTTAAAATCACTAAATTTCAACGCGGTGAGCTTCTCCTGGTTAGCATGAACTGCGCACACCCCTTTCGGGAGGTATGTCGTGACTACAACATAGTCGAAGTCTCTGGGTATAGTGTCTCGATTCACTGGTCTTCTTAGTGGTGGGATATATTTAGGCAAGATGCTTGGGATCATCTTCATAGTGGCGAAGTTGTTTCCGAGCTTAGATCATCTTTCCGAAGGCAGTCGGGATGGTCTTGCTCGAGCAGTGGAGGGGGAAGTTGGCAGTGCACCCAAGGATGATGCCTGTACACCTGTAGACATTCCGCGTTTTGACATGACTCTCTCAGTCATTAAATCAATTAGAACTTCTTCAACAGTTTTCTCAGCAACGCTGAGCTCGTCCGACATACAAACTTGGGTCAGCTGGCTCGGGTGCAAAAGGAATTTAGAGACTATAGTGACTAGTAAGGAAATGATCTCAGGGTAAGTAAATCTCAGGGTTGGCACTCAAATTATCAGTTAGAAAAAGTATTCTCGGTGCGGGGTGTGATGGGTTAAGTAGGCAATCTCAACAATGGTCTACTTGCAACAGACATGGGGCCTTCATTAACTCCGTTCTACCAGTTCTGGTGGTATCCAACAGTCTAGTGGTAACCCATAACTGCTTTTTGATCCGTTCGGAGCGACAGTCAAACGGGTATATCGGTTCCAATGGCTATATTGCTTCTTCATGGCGAAGTACTCTATGTCGTTGTTCTGATATCTCGGCGAAGCTCCAATTATGCAATTCTTTTTGCTACGAAGTGTCCTCTAGAACCTCTTGTAACCTTACAGTATTAGCCCTTTTCTTTCTTAACTTCCTAGCCTTCTTTTCAGTGAGCTTCGTCTCAGTAATGCTTTTACCATTCTGATGTTTATCTTCTGTGGTCTTAGTTACTTCACGCTGTTGAAAGTATTTCCTATGGTTCCTTGATAATACTACTTCTGTATAAAAAATAGGTAACTCGATCTTCTGTGGATCCTTAAGTGTTTTTTTAGCTTCGACATCGGAGTTGCTAATGTTGAATATCTGCGATCTTCTCTTCTTTTCTTCAATCAAGTGTACGATCCTTCTGGTCATAAAGTCTTTTAACTCTTGCTTCTTCTGTTCCAAAACTTTTTCTTCTTCTTTTCGTCTGCCTTGTTCTCTATCAATCCAAGGTTTCCCTATGAGAATGGTAAATGGGATGATGTTTTCAACAAATTTAATGATCTCAAAGTCTTCCTTTGTCGAAGTTCCATTGACAGTCATAGGTATCCGGGCGAGCCTTCCACATAGGTTTACTAGCTTTCCTCTGAAGAAACTGGTTCCTCCTAGGGAAGGGATCATGGCAGGCTTTCCTATAGCTTCCCAAGTTCTTTCTAGCGTAATTTTCACTTGTGTTTCTTTATCAAGAGTACAGTTAATGTCAAAGTCCCCTATTCTTTCTTCAATTTGCTCCTTTTCTTTGAAGATCTCTGATAGCCTAACATGTCGGTGGTCATTCAAGGTATCTTTCATCTATAGCAATATATTTTCTAATTCTTTCTGGGTTTCTGCTATAATCTTGGTCTCTTGATCTCCTTTAGGGTTTTCTTTCTCCATATTCAGCTTCTCAAGCCTAGCAATCATTCTAGGGCAATCCAATACTTCATGGTCCATAGCCTTACAACAGAGGCAACCAAGTCTTCTCCTAGGGCATTCCTTAGCAAGATGTCCTGGTCCTATGCAACTATAACATAGGGTTAATCCTCTCTTTCATTTAGATGTTCCCCAACTCCTTCTGTACTGCGCACCAGGATCATGGTGGATAGCTTGCAAAAAACTCTTTCTAGGATCCTACATCCACTTGTTAGTCTAGACATTCTTTTGATGCATAGGTATAACATATCTATCACTATACTTATCAGATCTATTCATATCAAACTTTCTTTTATCTATTAATGCCCTAGTTTTGAAGCTAGGAAAAAATCTATCAAATATACCTAAATCCATTCTTTAGAAACAAAAAATTCCACTTATCTTACTTCTATAGAGCACAAAGCTTCCAGATCTAAGACTTTTAACTATTTTTACCTTTATCAAAGCACAAAGCTTACAGATCTTACCTTTTTCCTGCAGATCTAACCTCTTTCTTCGCAGATCTGATTTCTTTTCTTCATATCTGAGCTCTTTTCTTCAGATTTGACCTCTCTTCTTCGGATTTGACCTCTCTTTCTTGGCACAAAGCTTCACATGTCAACAGAACAATGTGCACTAGGGAAACAGATCTACGCTCAGAGCTTATTTTGTACAAGGCTTCTTCTTCTTCTTCAGTTCCCAACAATCATAGTTTCAGGTCCCGACAACATAACCATTTGTTGTCACAGGGGTATACCCAGGGTTCAACGTTAAAGAGCGCACCAACAAAACCCTAACTATTGACCCTTTCAGCAACACTTGCAAAGCAGATGAAGTCTCACCCGAGGTAGAGGCAGGGGTGGTTGTAGGACTCAGATGTCTGCAACCTTAGCTGGGACACAGATATGTGATTATCTTTCTTACGACGCACTTAGCATCAGTTATTCATTAACATACATTCATTAATATACTTCACAGAAAGAACAGAGCATTGCAGTGAATACTTATACTCAAGATGATTCAATACTTAGCCACAAAAACATAGGTTAGATTCAACAGATCAAGCACTAAGCATCTTATATATCAGATCTAACGTTTATTCACATATCATCAGCACAGAGCATAACTAGATCTACTTAATCACATCAAGCACTTAGCCAAGAAAGAGATAAACATAATAGAGCGAAGCACAAAGCACCATACACACAGTTACTTTGGTTCACCCCCACCCTGGGGCCACGTCCACAAAGTCTTCTTTATATTATCTTGGTCAAGCAGTTACAACACAGAGATTCAATGACCCTTACTTCATATAGGACAGAAGATCTGCGCGCAGCTCGCTAGATCCTTCTTCCTTGCTCTTCAGCACAAGACTACAACAACTTGCACTTAGCTTTCCGATCTCATGCGCAGAGCACTCTAAGATACATCCGATCCAGTTACTAGCACTACGATTTTAGTTATACATCACATAGATGTATTACCTTACTATCATCCTTCCTCTTTTCTCCTCTATTTACATTGCCTATATATAGATTACAAAATGGGCCTAAACATGCGTAACCCCACGGGCTGACATCCCTTTCCCGTTACATCAACCCAAAACCCTAAAATGGACCCAAAAATAGGTCTTGCTTCCTTACTTTCCGCTTCGCGTTGTGCTCCTTCCTTGGCAAGCTGTCACAGTCCCAAAAGTGGTCAAATATGACCAAGTATTCTTCAAAACTTGGTCAAGGGCCAACAAATCTTCACCTAATTTTTTGTGTAGTGGAAATTTCCTTGCACTAGTTGGTCATTTCCTGTATTTTGTCCTTGATTGCCTCTGTTGACCTTTTTCTGAGTACCAGATTCTATAGTAATTAGGACATGTTTTGTCACTCTACCAATTTCTCAGTGTCCCAGATATCCTTTAACTTCTATTTTCCCTTTTTCATTTGTTTGAATCCTTGCTACATTTGCTTTACAATGTCATTCAAAGGGGCATTTGGTGCTAAGTCACCAATCTCAACATCTTCTTCTCTTATTTCCAACCACATTTGGAGGAATCTACTTCACACAATTTTGATCTCATCCTCCATTGTGTTCTTTTATGGACAGAGGTTGTTTGATTCCTCCAGTGGGTCTTCTAATTGCACTTGTAGCTGGTTGTTCTCTATCCTTAGTTACAAGAGGCCCCTCTATATCTATATCAACCTCATTACCTAAGATGAAGTGTTGCCTTACCAGGTATTTAGTCGAGACTTGCTAATATCCGAGGGTTGTGAGACTTGGCAATGAAGTGGTGTCATAGAGTCTAATTGGATCCTAATATGGCCCATATTTTTCACCTTGTATAACTAAATTTCCTTCCTAGAACCTTAGATTTTGCCTATTATTAAGCCTAATGTTTAGTGAATTGACCACTTTTGTAGCTAATGATAGTTTGTTGATTAATAACTTGCAATGGCTATTTTTGGTTGCATTTCATGAGTTGTAATGAGAGTATGATTGAGTTTTCCTTTATGATGATGAATATGAGTTAATGATGTACTTTCTAATGAATTGATTTCAGTATCCTTGACTACTATTATTGTAGAAAATTTGTTTAAATGTTTCTCTAACAATTAGTTTTGTTGTTGAGATCTATCCCAATCATAATATAGAAAAATACAAGCGAGCAATCACATTCATTTCACTTTATAGCTCGTACACATTCATCAAAATCAAGGAATAAGACAATGCAATAATTGGTAGAGAAATTAGGGCACACAAAGATTGATCTGCCTTAACAACATGAATAGAGAAACAATTACGGCTATAGAAGTGACACTGACCTAACCCTAAAAGGAGGGAGATGAATGTGCACTCTATATAATTATATTAAAGCCATTGACCATGAGGATGAGAGACTACATGGATTCTCTAGAAAATGGTTTGTTCTAGTGCCAAAGAAAGATCACACACCCCATAATCACATTCCTCAACAAACCACCATAATTAATGAAGAGGAAATGGTGATTTTAGGGGTAATACTATTAGTCCATATCTTGGAGTTCCTCTACAATAATCCAAGGTTTATTTAGTATAAATATGCTCATATATAACTTGAATTGAGCTAGTCAGTAATAGATTTTGAATCTTTCTTACAACTAGTGATCTGAAAATGTAACTTATTTGCAAGTTACAATTATGACTTAATTTTCTCAATACTCATAAACACTTAGTTAATAATTAAGAATTGCGGAAATATAGAGAAGAATAGCAGAAATATAAGAGAAGATACAAAGGCAAGGTTGTTAACGGAATTCACCCATCTTGGGCTACATCTCTGGGTCAACTTCCAATGAGTGTCTGCTTTATTAATGATGTCAAATGATTTAATACATCAAAATGGCTCCCAACCTGCATACAATGTTGTCTCCAATCTGCTACAAGGTTCTGGCTAAAAAAATGAAATACCTCCCACACTCGGGTTACCAAATTCTAGTCCTAAAATCTACTTCTCCAATCTATTCTATGCAGGAAATACCTCTACATAAATACAAATATCTGAGTAATTCTTTGCAAAATAAACCATCAAACTCGGAGTTTTAGACCCTTTAGCCCGATTGGGGGTGCCATGTGGCACACTTTAATTGGACCACATTTCATCTTCTAATTCTCCCACTTGGATGCATAGTCAACATATGGGCACCTGCCACATCATCAACACATACTCACTTGCCACTTCAGTGCACATTTAAAGCCACCTCAATGCCACATTAGCATGTCGTATTGCCATGCCAGCCTGCTATACTACCACACCATCATCTGTATAGTGCCATGTCAACATTTGTACAATTTCACGTCAACATATGTACAGTCCACATCAACATTCATATTGCCACGTGTCATCCGTGTCAGCCTTTTTTGCCCATTTTACCAAAATTTCAGAACACGTTAACTTTCGCATACGACGTCCATTTGAGTTCATTCAAGTTGTGTCGAAATATATCTTCGATATCTTCACCATGGATTCATTTTAATAAACATTTGAAGACATTAATTTGTAAGACACCTGACCCCCTAATCCTTACTTAGGCTAATGGGGTGTTAAAATTTCCTCTTATCCCACTCGATTCATTTATATCATTAATCCCATCGGTGGATTCTACTCATTGTGAGATTTCCAATGACTGTAATGATGCTTAGATCTGAGCTTTGGATCAAAAGTTATGACCTCCTAAAGTTTTCGAACCTTCATTGGACATTTTCCACCTCACTGCTACGTGGTTACCTATTTCTCATGCCATCCGATGTGGCACCTGCCACCTGGCCCATAGGGCCTCTAGATCAATGGATCTGATCATTCAAAGCCCTTCCGCATCGTCGTCGATTATCCTACTCGCATGGAGTATAAGTCAGCCCAACCAAATTTATGACGACGAACTCTGTGGGTTCATCTCCAGATCCAAAGGCTCTTAGAATTCTTGAATCAACGACTCCGATCATGTCGGTGCCCTCAACATGAAAAATGATTAATGCCCATATTCCCACCTTTTTTTAAGGGATCCAGTGGGGTCCACAATTGATCTACGACCAAGATTTTATCTCAACATTTCTCCAATCAACAACTGTCATTAACCTCGACATCTCATCATTGTTGGCATTTTCCTCCTTCTCAGCCTCTGGGCTAATCCTTAATTCCTCCAATGAACGACCAAGATCTCCCTGCATCCAGATCTAATGGTCTATATTGCAATCATATATCTAAGCATTTCTATCCCCCCTCCGGGACCACACGTGTCCCTCATCTAATCCATTAGCGACACCTGTCACCCCAACATTCATATTGGCTACCATGTTGGCACACCACATCATCATGACATCATCATCCCTTGATCCTCTTCTTGCGCAACCATGTGGGACCCATGATAGATCGACAACTATCGTTGTGCTGTGCCCACTCACTGATCAACGACCTAGATCTTCCCAAGCCTTCCTCATCATCGAAACTCAGGGCCATCACTCGACTGCATTAACCTTTCATGCTCCAATAATGTTGTGTTTGTATTCGATAGTCCATATTTCATCGTCATCACCTCCATTAGATCAACGATTTTCATTAATCCCCCAACCTCATCGTCGTCGAGACTTCTTGGCTTGACTTACACTTCACCAAATCTCTAATCCCGACGATGATGCACGCTGCATTAACAGTCCATATCTCACCTTCAATGGATCGACAATATCCGTTTCTCCTTGGGCTACCCCATCTTCATTAACTCTCATCTCCTAGCCTCTCCCCGGACCTTCGTTGACCCTTCACGAACGTACGACTGAGATCTCTTGATCTGCAGATCCAATAGTCGAATTTTAAGGATATGACCTAAGAGCCTTTTCACCCAACTAGGCCCACAGTTGACTCATCAACCATTCAAATATTGACACACACCATCCCAAATGGCACACTAACTTCCACACTAGAATTCCTCATCAGCATGGTGTTGCCTTCCCCCTTCATCACTTGAATGAAACCTAAGACAAATCTATGGATGAGGTATAGTGTTTCCTTCTGCACCGATTGAAGGTTCTTCTTAACTCTTAAGACTTCATCATCATTGACACCTCTCTCATCGATGAAACTATTGGGCCCTCACTCACTTTACCAATTGTTCAGTTCCAACGATGATACATTTGGCGTCAATAGTATATATCTCATTGGGGTTTCTCCTGATAGATCAACGACCTTCATTCCACCATAGAGTTCCTTCGTTATCATAACTCATTGTTCTAATTCTTGATCCACTTAAGGGCTCGCTCCTCAATGAACAATACCAATATTTCCTTTGCACCAAATCAATGGTTCTCATTCTTTCCCATACCCTTTATTGTCATCGACACTTTGGAGTCTACACCCTAAATTTCCAACCATCCACTCTCGACGATGACGCACCCGGGATCAATGAAATAGATCCTATCGGAGATTTTTCTGATAGATCAATAGTTCACATTTCCTTTTAGGGTATTCATTGTCGTCGTTGTTGGAAATCCTTGTTTCCAACTCTAGGTCCATCCAAGGGATTGTTCTCCTAAAAACTATGCCTTTACAACATAAGGTTGATATTTACTCACTACACCATATCGATGGTTACGATCTACTCCATCTTGACCATAGGATTTCTACAAGGTGACAATATGATTCATGACTTAGTCAATTCAAGAATTATCCAAAGTCATTTCTAGGGTTTTCATCAAGCTTTCGACCCCTTTCACAACAAACACGAAGCCCACTACTTGGCACACAATGAGGAACTTATTCCTCATAAACATTCTATGTTATGGATAAAGGGATAATCACACAGAGGTATATCGACCTCCTCTAGCCTTCAACCTGCCATTATTACAGTTTTCCCATTGTTCTTAGAAATTATTGTTCATTACAAAATATTCCTATGGTTCAAGATAAAATACATGGTTCTCCTATTCCAGAATGCAATCCACATGCAATTTCCTTCCATTTTTCAATCATCTAAGTACAAGGCACTCCCATGGAACAATATCAATCCCATTAACCAGACATACACATTTACAACACAAATACAGGCATCGATCCTTCATCTCCATTCAATGACACAAAATAAATAAATACTTATTTGTTCAGTGTAGAAGCTAACCAACCAATTGATTGTGGGTGTTCTCCTTTCCACCCAACCAGAGGATCTGCATGCTCAGTCACTTCAAAAATAGGCTGCCCCCATTCCAGGCCATGATACCACCTCAGAATCTCTTTCAGGTTCTCAAGGAGGTTGGTATGTGAAGGATGTTCTCCTTCACTTTTGGTGAGAATATCCTCGCATCCACCCAACCCAAGCCTCATCGAAGTTTATCAGATTCCATTACTAGCATCAAGATCATGACCTCTTAGCTCAGATTGGGTATATGGACTCTCAAATGGGTCTTGCAATCAAATTCTTCCTCTGAGACTCGTGTCTCTCTACCCATATTTGGGTTTGCTTACTTCAGACTAGAAGCCTCTACTCTTCTTTTCTCCCCCCGCGAAAGGTTCTCGATCCACACCCTTCTTTCCTTCTATCAGAAGGAACCCATGGGGTCAATATGGGCTACAAAATTGGTACTTTTTTGTACCTATGGATGACAACTTTTTCTATCCTAACCCTATCTCCCATACTTTTATTCATTAGGATGGTTGGTTGTCCAAATACCAACCCCTTTCCATTAACTCATTTGTCTTGAAATCAGGGTGAAGGGAAATGAGTTATTATTTTTAAATCAAATATCTCAACAAGGGGATTTGGGTCATATTAGCATAATGAACCCCCTCAATAGGCTCCCTCACTCTTTCCTCTAGTGGTATCATGGACAATACTTTTAAGGCTTCACCCCATAGTCATTTATTGGCATTATCAATTAAACAATAATACATTTACAATATTTACATGCCATTGCATGGAAAATAATTAATTATGATTAATTAAAAATACTGAGAGGTTTAGAAAGGGGGTATTACAATCCCCTCCCCCTTCAAAAGGAACACCATCCTCAATTTTCTTCTCAGCAACACATGCCATGCCTTTATCTTTCATTTGTTTCAACAATGTTGATCCAAAAAATCGTTAGATGCTTATTAATCTTTAAAACATAATAACATCTACTTGATCTTTTAAATAAAAATGATTGCTTGAATTCTTGCAATTTACATGTGAATTAACTTATCTATCCAAATACACTTTAATGATAAACAAATTGCAAATAATTGAGTGGAAATAGAACAACAATATTGAATCACATACACAACTTTGATAACAGAGTTCACCCAATTTGGGCTACGTCTTCGGGTCCACTTCCAATAGAGACCTCTTTATTAATGCTCAAATGCTTGTGTTTTACAATGACCTTTTTGCATCTTTCTCAAACTCAAAAACAAAATACACCATTGAATTCCTTGCGAAATTTCTATACAAATAAGTATAAAGTTCATAAAATTACGTGTCAGAACCTCGTGGCATGCATTACAATGAAACCTCTAAGTATAGTTACACTTGGGCACAAACTTCAAGACACTGTACTCTACAATTATGAGTCCCCTTGTCTCGGTCCACGCACCCATTAAATAGGATGCAGACCCTTAACCTCCATCCGAAATTATTGGCAACCATTTAATTTATTGTCGAGGAATTCCATAGCAAGTGGTACCCATGGCATAACGATTAAATAGTTGGAGTGTTATATGGTGGGTCAAGGGGTCAAAACCCGTTGACCATGCCATATATAGTATTCTGTTACAACTTTGGCATATAGTTTTAAATGCGACGAGATATACATACATACATACATATATATATATATATATATATATATATATATATATATATATATATATATGTGATATATTGTTAATGGTTTATAACCAAAGTTTAATACCCTCGTGGATCATGGAATTAGTTACGGTCTCATGGGATACCATATGAGTGCATATAATATGGGTCGAGGGATTAGTCCTTCGAACTTTTTTTCCGCCAACCATTACAATACACAAAATTAAATATAATCTACGCCATACATATGTTAAGTCTCATGCGATGGTGCGATGGTAAAAGGCATGGGTAAGGTTTATGGAAGGTCACGGGTTCTATCCCCCAAACTCCAAAACTTTTAATAAACATTAACCATCATAGGAAAATGAGGGATTTCCATGTGGCAGTCTCTTATTGGCTCCCTCTGTGCCACGTGTCAATACAAAATTGGTCCACTTGGAATGTACGATTACCCAATCACTTTCCAAATTGTCATGCCATGTCACCTACCTGCCATGTGTCACCATGTGAGGTCACCATGTCATCACTTTACGGTCATACAATTGTGCCATATGTCACCCTTTTAGTGGTGACATGTGTCACCTTGACCCTATTTAATTTTTCCTTATTTTGACTTGAACTTTGACCATCCAAAAATTTTACATACGAACTTCGTTTGAGGTGATTTTTGTGTCGTTGGAAAGCTATAATCGAGCTCTATGCATTGATGTAATTTTCAAGAGAATTTTATATGGTGAAATTTTGATCATTTTTAACCCTTTTGGACCTCTGTGAGCATTCTAGATCCTCCTGGACCTCTGTGAGCATTCCTGGATCCTTCTGAATCTCTGTGAGCGTTCCTGGATCCTCCTAGATCAAATGTAGCTCCTCTTCTTAGTCTGGTCCTTTCCAGACTCTTGGAATTTAACACCTACCTACAACCATTTTAGACAATAAGCATATTTATTCACAATTTCATGCATAAACATTTCATTTCCGTTCAAAACTCAAGGGGATATATTCATATCAACACAATACTTATCTCTCTAATTCATGGATCTGCATCCATATGGTTGTATCATTAAATTGGATCACTGTTCCATTGACATACCCATTGTGCTCATGATCCCATATCAACATACAACATGAGTTATCAAAGTCTCCTCTTCCTTGCGGTCACTCACCCTACAGGCCCAGGCTCAAGCATCCCCTTCTCTACTATACAGTCCCTCGGGCGATCCATCTTTCCTTGCCAAGTATTTTTTGTACAAGAAGAGCTTAAGAGACTTCACTGAGTCTTACAGTCGAGGCCTCCCTCTGACTTTCTCTACCAAGGCATCCCTCTAGCCCGTGTTACCTCAACACAACACTCTCTATGGAAACCATGGCATATCATGGGGTTCTCATGTCACAAAAGTATCCATTTCCATGCTTTTCCATCTTGATAGCCATCATATGTCCCTCCATGACATATTTGTTATCTCACTTGTATCACATGCATATAGTAACTGTGAGATACTATTATCAATTCCAATCAAAATTTCTTTCAAATTTGTTACCCATAGATTTTTCAATTTTCACATTTCCATTTTAGATCTATTCCATACTGGAACCAGATTCCATAAGTATGGTACTTCCTTCTCATATTAGTTTATCTTAGCAGGCATTAGTCTCCCTTATGGGCTTACTTTTTCTACTATATCCAAGACCCTTCTTCCTGCAACTCATCCTTCACACAACCAAACCAATTGTTATCTCTTATGCATATTAAATTTTCATTGTACACTTGCAGTGGCTTCCAAACTATTTCAAAACCGTGCATACTAACAATCAATTCACTCTTATCCATTCAATGATATAAAGAAAAAGGAAATATCATTCCTTACACATGCATCATTTTAAGATACCAAACTTTTCTAAATGAAATTCTAACATTAAACAAATTTAATCATTATGCCAATTTCCATGACCACACTCCTACACAATGCACCCTTGCATTGATTCCGAATTACCACATTTCATATTAGGCACTTTTCCCTGGTGTGTTGGAACTTAGCCAACCTATTACCACATGGTTCCTTTATCAACATTTATCATTACAACAAGAGTATGCTTCCTGCCACAAACTGATCATGAACTCAGATCGACATAACATGATATGAAATTTAAATTTCATATGAATGCATTCAAGCATTCTTTCTTCATTGGTAATCAGGGTTCCAACATTCATGGCCACCCAATTCCTCTCTTTATCATTGTTATAATTATAGTATAATATTGGAATGTCCTCCTTCCACATTGGGAAGTCTTGTAGCTTCCCTCTCATTCAAACATGCATTTCATCAATGCATTCAATCAACATGATGATTATGAACAATTATGCTCACATTCATTCATAACACAATCGTGCACAAATTTTCTTTTAATGATCTCAATCATTCTTGACTATTATAGGCTCATACCTCCATCATTCAAGCTATCTTCTTTCCTGAGTCATATGTTGCTTGGGTATCAATGACCTATAAAATTCAATCATAATTATAAGAGATAAAATATTTCTGGAGAGATTCTTATCCAATCCCTTTCAAATCGCATGCCACATAGACATGGAAATTTTATACATGTTCTGGCTGCTAATACCCTCTCTGATATTACCTCATCAATGGTGCTTTAGGGAACTCCCAAAGTCCATTCATCAATCTTTCAACAAAAACCCTCTTGTATTTATCCTCTATTTGAGGTTGTCCACCATTGGTAGTTGTCCTTCCTCAATAGCTCCAATCTTTTTCTATACGTTACATGCATCATCTCATTTCACAATTACGTCAATGACCATGTTAAATAAAATGCATGTACCATATCATTTAGATCAATAAACATTCTCATGCAAAAAACACAACAACATTTCAATTTTCTCATCCCATAGAAACATAATAAGCAATAAGAAAGGAGTTAAGGGACTCTTCCCTTTTTTTCCAACTCCTTTACTCAATCAGAAATTTTTCAGTTCTACTGAACTATTTCTAAAAGATTCACCGCCTTTGCATAACATGGCTTTTAATTGGGATCATTATTTAGATACATTCATTTATTCATTTTTCTTTCATTAGCTGTCCTTTTAAGTACACAACTTTGTCTCATAAACCATATTTTTGAAGTGAGGAAAGTGTTCCTACTTTTCTCATTTATTGCCTATGAAATTCATCCCCTTATGGGGTCTGTCTTCTCTATTCCTTGAGCATTTTCAGCTAGGTTTCACCTTGACTTTACTTAGATAAATTAACATGCTACAAAAAAAATATTTTGGTTCACAAATTAATCATGAACTAGTGCATTCTGCACCTTTACCAAATCATATTGGTCAATGTTCATTTTTTTGTCTTTCATTCATGCATTACTTTTTAAAATTTAATCCAAGATTATTATACAAACAAACCTTGCAACACACTACTTAGTTTCCCAACAGTCTTTAAGGTTATGATTCTGTTATCCAGACAAATTATTTATGTAGTTCCTCCATAGGTAATTTCTTCAACATGTAACTCTCCTATTGCATATCCCATACTATTTGAAATGACCTCAAGCTTGATTTAGCCTTAGCTTCACCATTTCAGAGTTCTGCCCAATATTCCATAAGGAATATAAGCATGCATTCAGATCATGCATTCATATTATATATCCACACACACACCATATTCTAATGTGTTTTAATTCACAATGCACTTAACCACATGCATCAACATATTGTGTGTGTCCACCACTGACACACTTCATAGTTTCACTTGCATATCTTCTGATATCATTTCAATCATGATTGTTCACAATCATTTACATGGAATTTTCAAAGGCATAACCTTCTATGATAACAATGGAACATTTCTTGCTGATTGCTCCTTCAACTTTTATAATATCTCTTTCTGAGGAAGGGACTACACCCTGCTCAAGTTATTATTCCATCAAGATATTTCAGACCCTTTAACATAGGGTCAGCCATGCATCCATGGAATTTTTCAGACCTGAAAAGTATACATCTTGCCTTGCATTCCACTTATTTAGTTCATGCAAGTACACTCTTTGCCTTACTTCCCTCTTACTCAGGAAGTCATCTCATGCCTTCAAGCATATATATATATATATATATATATATATATATATATATATATATATATTATGCATGTGCATTACTTGCACATGTTTATATCCTTCATATACATTTATTGCATTTTTACAACATCCTTTTTGATGAGAGATTACAATCATCCACATGACTAGACACACCGACATATCCATAATTATGTTTTCTTATTTGACAAAAACCAACAAGAGGTCATTCTTGTCCATTTTCTACAACAACATCTATAATACAGGAATATAACTAGGTATATTGATATCATCCAAGGAAACAAAACAATCATTCTCACTTCTCTTCATGCCCTAATTTAGTTCCCGACCAACATGCCTCTACAAAGGGAATCCTCTCCTAGACTCCTCATTACCACTTTCCTACCAAGTCATACCTATATGGCTAGCCTACGTCTATGGATGTCATCTTGATCCATTGATGATCTAGAAATTCTCCAACACTTACTTTATTAGACTTAAGATCAAAATTTCATTGATCATTCTACCTTATCCTCATACGGTAGTATGCATTCAACATCATCAACATTTTACTTATGATGCTATAATAAGATCATCACTAAACATATGATATATGATGACACCACATTCTAGATCTAGTAATAGACTATAATAAGTATATATGCATGTTACATACATGCTTACTCATTACCCTATGCCTTACAACATATCCACATATTTCATTTTCATGTGTAAACAAGTACTCAAGTCAATAGGAAGGTACACATTTTTGTACAAACATGAGCTCATAAACTGGCTCATATGTTCATTTCCTTTCACCTCTTTTATGAGGACTATCATAGTTCAAAGGGACTCCTTATTTTTCTTGATTAGATTATCTCAGTAAAAAATTTCATTCATTATAGGTCAAGTAAATTGAACTCACAAATTTTCCATCAGTCCTCTAGACATGATGACTTATACATACATGTTTTAGTCTTTTATTTAAGCAACAATTATTATTGCTAAGGATTCTATCAATTCCAAACTAAATTTCTTAAACATAAGGGGTTTTCCATAAGGGTCTTAGCCCTCATATAAAAAATCATCATAAATTCCATAGGCTCCAACTTCCCATGCTTATAGGTAGCAATAATTTGACTAGTTCATTTATTCTTTGAACTTTTGCAACCCTTTAGCAATATTATTCCATTTCTGTCATTCACATTCGGGTATTACTATGAATGTCTATCAACTTATTCCCACTAATGTAGGAGTAGTTATCAATTTTACAAAGGAAAAACATAATTCCTCTACTGTAATTCAGTAAGAATTTCCAATGTAAAATTTCAACTTGCAGTCCTTCTTCTCAAGGAACTTGTGTAGATAATAGACAATATTTTAACATAGGGAAACTCTTTATAACATTATCATCTTGGCCTTGTTATACTAGTCCTGTGACTGATATATGTCCCATCCATGCCTAATGTTTGAACTCTACTCTGATACCACTCTGTAAGACACCCAACCTCCTAATCCTTACTTAGGATGATGGGGTGTTAAAATTTCCTCTTATCCCACTCAATTAATTTATCTCAATGAATCCCATAGATGGATTCTACTCATCATGATATTTCTGACAACTCTAACCATGCTCAATTCTGAGATCTGTATAAAAGGTTATAGTCTCCTAAAATTTTCGGACCTTCATTGGCCATTTTCCACCTCATTGCCACATGGCTATCTATCTCTTGTGCCATTCGACGTGGCACTGACATGGCACCGATGTGGCACCTTCCACTTGGACCATAGGGCCTATAGATCAATGTATTTGATAATTTATATCCCTTCCTCATCGTCATCATCAAGGATCCTAATCCCATGGAGTATAAGTCACCCAAACCAAAGTTTCGACGATGAACTATACGGATTCATATCTAGATCCGTTGGCTCTCATACTTCTAGAATCAATGGCTCCAATATTGTCAGTGCCCCCAACATGCACGATGATTAATGTACATGTACCCAAAGTTTTGTTAAGGGATCCAGTGGGGTCCACAACTGATCTACGACCAAGACCTTATCTCGACAATTCATCGATCAACGACGTCGTTAACCCTGACATCTCATTGTTGTTGGAATTTTCCTCATTCCTAGATTATGGGATAATCCTGACTTCCTCTAACGAATGAAAAATACCTCACTACATCCAGATCTAATGGTCTAGATTGTAATAAAAAATCTAAAGGTTTCTAGCCCCCCTCCGGGACCACATGTGTCCCTCATCTAATTCGTTGGTGACACCTGTCAAGACGACAATCACACTGGCTACCATGCTGGAGCACCACGTCATCATGATGTAATCATCCATTTATCCTCTTCTTGCGTGATCATGTGGGACCCATGATATATTGAAGACTTTCATTGCACCACTCCCACTCACCGATCAATGTCCCAGAGATTTCCAAGCCTTCGTCATCATCGACACTCTAGGCCATCACTCGATTGTACCAAAATTTCATGCTGTGACAATGATGCGTATGGATCTGACGGTCCAAATATCATTGTCATCACCTCCATTGGATCGATGATTGTCATTAATACCTCGACCTCATTGTCGTCGACACTTTCGGGCTTCACTTACACTTCACCAACTCTTTGATCCTGATGATTATACACGTTGCATCGACGGTCTATAACTTACCTTCAATGGATTGATGATTGTCATTTCTCCTTGGGCTACCCCTTCGTCATCTTCTCTCCTCTCCTAGCCTCTCTCGAGACCTTCGTCATCCCTCTGCCAAAGTATGACTAAGATCTCTCGATTTGTAGATCCAACGATCAGATTTTAAAGAGATGACCTAGGATCCTTTTCAACCAACTTGTCCCACACTTGACCTATCGACCATTCAAATATCAACACACATCATCCCACAAGGAACGCTAACTACCACACTGGCATTCCTCGTCAGGATGTTGTCACCTTCCTCCTTCCTCACTTGAATGAAACCTAAGATAGATATATGGCAGAGATTTAGTCTTTCCTTCTACACCAATTGATGATTCTCGTTAACTCTTGAGACTTCATGTTATAGTCCAAAATGCCTTATCTGCGCATACAAGACTTTGACCCTTCCATTTGCATACTTTGCCAAAATACTGCTGAGGCTTCCTTTTAAAAAACCATTTTTTGGATAGCGTACATACCCTGCTGCACTAATATCCCGTGTACACATGCATGCTACATGATAGTTAGCCTGTGTACACATGCATGTTGCATGCTAGTTAGTCCACATTTACCTCCAAAAGTTGGAAAAAATATAAAATTGCACGGAATTCGGTGGAGTTTACGGGCTATGGAGGGTTTCCTAACCATTTTACCCCTTGTATCCCATCCCCAAATTGAATAACCATCTTTTTCTCATATAAAAAGAGGTCTTGGGGAGTCATTTATGAAAATGAGCAAGAGAATAAGAAAACTCTGTCAAAATCCCTTCCCTTTCTTATCCCAAGATTTGCATCCCATTCTGAGTTTTAGCCTCAGCCTTCCCCTTAAGCCTTTCTCCTTATGAAACCATTCCTCCTTACCTTGGTTATATGTTGGTTGCGAGAAGATAATGTGGGATTGATGCACTTGAAGCTACGATAGAGGATCCTGGACTTGGTTCGTGGAGTGGTTTCCAACAAAGGTTGTAATCCTTTTTATCTTGAAATTGAATAAAAGAGTTCATCCTTGTCCCAAAACCCTATGTTTACATGCTTTTGTTAATTTGGACATTTATATCTATGTCTAAACTTTTAAAGTTATCAGTAGAGATTTCATATGTTGTTGCATTGTATTCCTAACCTTTTGCAGGTCAACTTTGGGAGGAGATCTGTGGTCTAGGAGGAAACAACAAGCGAAAGAGGTCTACGCCAACCGCAAGGACTAAAGGTGCACTCATTACCTCTCTTTCCTTTCTCTCTCATCACTTAGTTTAGATGGTTTTGGGGTAGATTAAGGGTAGAGAAATCTTTTAATGGAGTTATCGCTCTGCCTTTACTTTAGACCCAGTATAGGGGGATTTTCCCCGTAGAAGAATTGGCGACTCCACTGGGGATTCTCTCTAGGGTATTAGTGGGAGATTTTGGTTTAATTTGATTTTTTCAGTTTCTATTTGAGTTTTCCAAGTTACCGAGTCAGTTAGGGTCTTTGGTCACCTTCCAAGTTCCTAACAACCTTCCCTACCCAGTTGGCTATCCAAAATTTTTTCTTTTTTGAAAGTTTGCAGAGGTGTACGCACCCTATCCTTTGTATAGTCCACATACATACACGATCTGCATAGTATACAACCCATGTACATACACAGGCTGCTTGTGCACAACACGTGTCTCTGTTTTTTGGAAGGGTTTTAAAAAAAAGACTTTTTCTTTCCTAGAAAGAAGCTTTGTGCTTCTCAGGACTTCTTGAACTCTTCAAGGTCTTTGTTAATTGTGTTTGGTTGGGTTAAAGATTCAGTTTATCTTGCACTTTGTAAAGAACTGTTGTTGTTTCTTTATTTTCTTTTGTTTGCTTTGAAGGTTTAGGGTGAACTTATAAGCGTTAGATCCTCCTGTGGATTCCAGTGAATCCATGCATTCAACAAGTGGTTTAGGGTCTATGTTAGTCTTCGATTTATTTTCTCTTTACCTTGTTTGTGATTTGAAAAACGAAAAAAGTATCATTTACTTGTGATTTTCTTTTCTAAGCTTTCAAAAAATAAAAAAAAATTTGTTACATTTAGTTATACATTTTTGTTTGGTAGTTGTAGCATAAGCTGTTTATTACAAAAGAAAAGAGTTCCATTTCCAAAATTCGTTCTTTGATATTTCCTTGAAATTTTAGTAGTTTGCATCTACATTGTAAAACAAAAAGCGCATTCTAGGAAACTTTTTGCATTTTAGGATCTTGAACTTTACTTCAAAAAGTTTGCATTTGCAAAGATTTAAAAGCCATTTTTCAATAGTAGAACCGAGTTTGCTTTTGCACAAATGCTCTAAAGTTTTTATTTCTTCTCTTTTGTCTCTTGTAAACACCATAAGTTGTGTGTCCGTACCCTTTTGAGTAAATCAAGCCAATTAAAATCAATATTAACACTTAAAATCAACTAGACTTTTGTTTGTAGGGTTCACCAAGTAGTCTAGGCTTTAAGGGCTTGAAATGGGTGTGGAGAGGAAAATCTTCAAGGCTGCTTACACAAACATAAGAGTCTGTGATAGGTAGTGTCAGAGTCCAGTTTTGTAAGAGTTATCCAGGACACCCCTCTAACACATGGGATAAACACGAGGTCTCCTAAGGAAAGGTAGAGGAGATAACCCCTCCAAATCTAGAAGGAGCATAGTGGAGATCGTATATTGAGGGTCATTCTTAGGATTTACACTGATCACATTTGAATATGGAGACTCGTGGACCTCAAATACATTTGAGATCCTTAGTTTTCTTCCAGACCATTTGCCTTCGGTACCCTTGAAAGGCTCTAGACTTGGTTATCTTGCTCATTACGATCAACCTAACTATCGATTGTACCCACCTGGTGACTGACTGTGAGCTGGCAACCTAGTTTCCTATTTGTAGGGACTTACATGGGTGACTGTGGGGGTATACTGTGGTACCTAGGGAAGAGGTCAGAGCACACTTTGTAGAGTATACCTAGAGTGTGTTTCCATTTTTGAGTTACACTTGCACTTGTAAGTTTCTCTAGTGTTGATTGGCGTAACTGTTATTCCTGCCAGCCAATTTTTTTCTAGTTTTTCCGTTAGGAACTTTTTATCGTGTCCTTTGTGTTTCATGTTAGATCAATCTTAGAGTGTCAGTTGATCATTTAAAAAGGTGGAATATCAACATCTCTGCCATTCACGTAGGCTTCAGGGCTTGCCACCGGTTACTTTGGATCGACCTCCTCCACCACTGAGATGCAGGCTAGATCAAGAGGGTTCATTTGAAGCGACTGGGCCAAAAAAAAATCTACTTGAGCCATATCCTAGAGAATAATTTCCTGCATCGGTGGAATCCACCATGTTTTACCTCGAAGGTGAAGGCTTCAGGCCCGCAAACCCTCTGATCACTAACTTATCAATGCCATTTCTTATTCAGATAGTCCCTCCTTAGGTGACTTCACCTGAACATCAGTTTGTTAGACGAGCAACGATGGAAGAAACTAGTGATAATTATTTCGGGAGTCCTCATACTCCCATTTCAGCTGCTGTGGGAGGGGGTGCTATTCCTCCTCCCCCACCTCCACCTATTAGGACTATGGATGTCCAGACACCCACAACTTTGAGAAGTGGCACAATCCCTTCAACGAATCTGACCACTGTTCCCTTTATCCAGAATGCGTCTGGCGCTCCCTTTTCATATGGGATGTCGGGTTTCGACTCTAGTTCAGTCCTAACATACTCTACTCTACAAGCAATTGGTCTGGGGAAGGGATTTCTAATTCTCCTCTACAAGGATCCGTCGTGGTCACTACTACCCCATTCAATGATATCCCTTACAGTGGGGTTCATATCCCTCCTCCATCCCCTTCGCTCGGAGGCACTTTCCAGCAACTGATCGAGCTTAACACCAACTCTAGTTTGTTTAGTGGGGGGAGTCATGGACCTCAGTCATACATGACTCTGATAGGGTCTATGCATTTTTCTTTGTTCGGTGCATTATGAAATAACGCTTTCTCATTGTCTTCTTTCTCGGTAGGGGGAATACCCATTTTTGGTCAACCAAACCCTATGCAAAGTTTCATTCCTTCACAGGGAGCGATGACGAGAGTTTACTCCTCACAAGGTCTTGGAAATTTTTGGACAGGATCATTTCCTTCACAAGGGATGCCGATCGGGGGAAATTCCTCCCACACTCAGTGGAACCTTGGACAGGGTTCAATACCTATGCAAAGAGGGTTGCCTGGGGGCATCCCTAACCAAATTCATTGGAATACTGTGTAGGGAGCAATCCCTAAACAAGGCATGTCATCCAACTACGGGAATCAGCTGGCGATGCATAATCAAAATGTTGGCTATTGTGGACTGACTTGGGTTCTAACTACAGGATCACCAACTTCCCTTCGACCATCTCCCTTCTAGATACTAGAAGGAAACATAGCGCACAAAGTGCACTGCATAGTCTCACCCAAGTTGTATTCAATGGGTGGTCGGATGACTCAGGTTTTTGCAACCATGGGATGGGATGTGCTTCTCTCTCAGAGGCATTAGATATACTCAACAACTAGCCCTCAAATACTCATGTATTATGCTAACCCTAACACGATCTTAGTTCTGACCAGTGGCACAACTACTCCAACAAAACTTCATGATCCATTATAACAACATATACCAAATGACATCTATTCATCTACTGCAACATAAGATTCATATCTGAATACTAACTATGACATTCATCCATTAGTTTTTTTTTACATATTTCATCAGTTATTCCTAGTGCGCAGTCTTATTTCCTTTATCATTTTAACATGTTCGACATAAACTCATTAAAGAAGAAAATATAATCAAAAGTACTGCAAACATTCACACATAACCTAGATATACCGTGGTTCACCCCCTCCTGGGGCTACACCCACAAAGATGAGTCGCTTAAGCTCTTTATTAATCTTCATGAAAAATCCAGTGCCACGCACTGTACATTTATTTCTCCATTACAATCAATCTCCATAGATCACAAGAGTCCTTACAAAACTAAGAACTTCTAACCAATATCTCAACCAACATCCTAACCAACCCTTTTCATATTCCTAATACATTCTACTTATACAACAAAATGGGACAAATCCCTTACAAAAACCTAACCCTAAGCGGATTAGGTTTGTCCAATTTTCAATTGCTCTACAATAGTTTGTCCACATTGTAACTGCTTTTCCTCGTCGCTGGTTTTCCTCTGTTTCCGGCGCGCTCCCCATTTTCCGGTGTTGCCTTATCTTTTTTGATTTCTGCCTTGATTCCTTCAAAACTTCCTTGATTTTCTCCCTAAATTGGCCTGTGCCAACAGGCCCCCAACACTGACATCGTGACTCATCCTGAGTCACTCACTAAATCCTGCATCTTTCACTGCCCATGCTAGTGATTCATACATTTCTTCTGCTTGCTAGCATTGCACTTGAGCCTAGTTTCTGTTCTTCTCCATGGCTTCTACCATATGCATGGTGAGTGGAGATTTCAATATTTCTCCCCCCTGCAAGCCTATCTACTCCACCCTTGATTTTGCTGTGTCGATATCCATGACCAACTGTTTAGAATTTTCCTGTAGAGGCTCGAACTAAGCCACCTTGCAATATTTTCTGCAAGCACTGCCTTTTCTTTTGACTGCAAACTCTTCATCTACAACTGTCTTAATATTTTATGGCAGTGACATTGTCTTCTATCTCTATTTCAAGTCTTCCATTGATACGCAGACCCTATCCTCCTTTCCTTGCAACTCCTGCAAGATTCCATCTTCTTGTACTTGTGTCCACAGTTGGCCACTTTGATCCAACAACTCTGTCATCTTTTATATAACCTTCACTATATTTTCCACAAATTCTTTTGTATCTTTCTCTCGCTGCGCTCTTACTTCTGGAGGAGTAGTGGGTACTACATGCTCCTCCAACTCCTTTATTTGGCTCTTGTACTGTTCCAAATCCTGAGCTATTTCTTCATCTTTTCTTCCGATGATACTTCCTCTGATCCTGCGCTATCCAGGATGGTTTGAAACACCACACCAATGTGTTTCTCCATCTCTTCTACCTTCTGTTATGCTAAATTCTTCTCCTACCCTTCCTGGCTAATTGCTTCCTTTAGTGTGATCTCCTCATGTGTTATTTGTAAGTTTGTCGCATTCGACCTTTCCCTGGATTGGATTTCCTGTGCGACACTAGTTTTTAATTTGTACAACACCTTCATTGGAATCTTGGGCAACACCAAGTCCAATGTCTCTATCTCCTTTAGAGGCTTCTATGCCGCCTCTTCGTCATTGTACAACATATTCGATGTTATCATGAAATTTGCGCTCCCCTACATTATGATCCGTACTATTTCCCTTGCTGGCATTCCTTCCCTAGTATTTCCTGGTGTTTCTTTCTACCACTGCTCTGCGTTGATATTTAGTTGTTCCAACGCAGTTTTTACCTCCCACAACTACTCAATAATTGAATCCCTATGCTTCTCGGCATTCTCCCAAACTTCTGATAGTCGATCTTCAATGGTTGTGGCTACTAGTTCGACATCATCTGCCATCAGTGATGTGTGAGGTGGTGTCCTATGAGCCTTCACCTTCTTCCTTGAGCCACTTTCTTTCTCCCATGTTCTCTTCTTTTGGGAATCTGCTGGCTTAGATGTCTCTGGCATGTTTGTATCCACCCTTGTCTCCTGTCCATCTTCTTCTTCCATAGGTATATCCTGTGTTTCTGTCCTCACTTTTTCTATTCACACGTGTTCTCTTGTAACTCCCGGTGTTTGTCCTGTGCACAATGGACCCTATGTGGAACCACCCTATGATTTCTTCTTCATCCTACATTTATTTTGAGTTGGGTTGCTTCCCCCCACTTGACCTTGTGTTGTATTATTCTTTTTACTCACACCATTTCTTCCTGTCTGTTGCGTAGGGACTGTTTTGTCCTTCGTCTGAATCTATATTTTTGGCCCTCTCCTTGGAATTGTTGGCACCTTCCATTCATCAGGAAAATCTTGGACCTGCATTTGGATATCATGTGTGATCACGTAGTAGCTCAGTAGTAACCATTCCTTCACATGACCCCTCTTCGCTTGTAACCACATACCGTGGCGCGTTGCCTAAAAGTTAGCAATCTATCAAAACTCTTGCACTGTCTCAGGTGATATCCTCCACGTGTCGACTAAGTGGTCCTGGATCTATGAAATATATAGTGGGAATGTATCATTGTTCACCTTCTTCTTCTTCGCGTCCGATGTTCTCCTTAGTGAAGTGTATCGGGCTGCACAACACTTTCCTATTCTTTGAAGAAACACAATATACACTGGTTCTTGCCAACCTACTAATGCAATGAGGATGAGTAACCACGAGTAGTGGAACTTAGAGCCCCAATATTGTGTATCCTTATAGTCTTCCAGGAAGGAATTGAGCAAATAAGGGGCCCAAATCATTGATCTCCCCTTCGTGCACTGTGCTGCAGCCGCTACCATCCTTGCTGGTACTTTTTCTTTCTTGCATTTGCGCATTAAATTACATGCTAGCAACCTTGTAGAAAATTTTCTCTTCGGATCATTTATGTCACCGATCCTTACCCCCCTACTCCCTCTATTTATGACACATTTTGCCTTAATTTCATTTGAAATGGCCTTTGCCTTAGTCGTATCCTCCAGATACTTTTCTGGCTTCTCCCCATCCGTGGGTAGCCCAGTAATTGCAGCTATTAAGTCCACATTGATAGGCACTGTCCTATCCATCCACAAGACACCTCCATGCACCCTTGCTAGGAGCTGTTTCACACATCCATTGATGTATTTACTGCACCCAAAGTGAGATATATCTAGTAAGTTCATAATTCTTGTGTTTTAGAACCCCAGGATCCACTGCGCAGGTTCCGACAACGGTGCACTTGATGGGCCCTCTCCTCTACTTTCCATGTAGTTATGCTGTGCCAAATCCAAGAATTTGATGGTATCTTCTACATCGTGGTATGAGTATATCATAGTGTTCACACCTCCTATAATTTCATCGTCCGCTTTCACTCCATTTGAGATTTTTGGCATTACTATTGTCAATTATGCCTGTGCACGTAGTATCCCTTGTGCACTACTTTTAGCCTTAGATTTCCTTTTCCCTCGTGGGGACGATGCCCCTACCTACGATATTCCCTCTTGCTATATTTCTTGTTCTTCTTCTGTCTCTAGGCCCTCTTGCGCTGAACCCATGGCTTGTTCTTTGTGTTGTGGCCCTTTTCCTCTCGACGCGTCAGACTCTGTTCTTTTCATGTCTTCCTCAGGCTGCTCGACCTCCTACGATGGGTTTTATTCCTCCTCCACCTGCGTGTTATGTGGATCATACTAGGACATATGTATTTCATCCAAATCAACTATCATCAACATGTCCTGTGTTCCTGGTTGCGTCATCCGAGTGTTTCTTCTCAAGTTTCGACTGACCCTTCTTGGCACTCCAACTCGTGGTCGTGACATCTTACTAAAATCTGGATTGCGGTGCTACAAATATCAACCTTCTATAAAAAATTCTCACTCTTTCACTTAGGGTTTGCTCTTCGTTCTTCTCCTTAGCTAAAAACATGAATGACTGCATTTCCCCCCTTTTTTTGACTTTATAGAGGGACGACGTACTGACAATTGTTCCGCACTAACAGTTGTTTCGCATTGACAGTTTTCACTTTTTCCTATGTGCTACACTTTTGTACTTGTCAACTACTTCCCAACACACAATGTCTTCAACATTGGTTTTTCTGCGGTACACTGTTGATGCTAATAATTCTATTACATAAAAAACCCTCTAGTATTCTCTTATCTTTTTGTCTTTTTGTTAAATTTCTTCTTTTTATGGATTTTTGTCATTTTCTTCCAACATCTACTATATACAATATGTACAATCATACCTCCTCTTTTTGTTTACCTCAGGTTATTAGGTCGAATGTATTGATACAAATTCTGTCGATTTCCATTCACCAGTCCTTTGAGATTCTTCCCTGCAAGATCTTTCATTTGCAAAACTCCTTCATTTGGGATGGTCTCTACTTGATAAAGCCCTAACCAATGCATCTTGAACTTCCCATTGTGTTGTAGATACCTGTTGTCATAGAGGAGAACTAGATCTCCTTCCTTAAATATTTTCTTCTTTATGTGCCTATCATGCCAAGCTTTGTCCTTCGCTTTTTGTACCATTTCCAGCTCCATCAACTGATATAGTCTTTCCTGTACAACACCTTTTTCTGTCATGTTGGTGATTGTTGTTATGTGCATAATAGGTACTAAATAATCCAATGGAAACAGTTCTTCCTGCCCATACACCAGTATGAATGGTGTCTATCCTGTAAGATTCTTTCATGTAGTCCTATAATCCCATAACACTGCTGATACCTTCAAATCCCAATCATCCCTATTCACATTGAAAATCTTTGTCAATGCATTTTATATAATCTTGTTAAAAGATCCTATTGTACCATTTTATTGGGGATGGTAAGGTGTGCTCTTCTGATGATATATCTCGAATTCTTTTGTCATAGCTTTAATTGTATTGTTAATAAAATGAGTTCCATGATCACTCAACAAAATTCTAGGACACCCAAATCTGGTCACCACATTCTCAAAGAGAAACTGCACTGCAATCCTTCACTGGGGCTGCTTCTGTCCATCTTGTTAAGTATTCTGTTGCAGTGATGATGTATCTGACTCCTGACCTACTTGCTGGTGGGTTAATGGGCCCAATGAAATCCACAACCCATTTATCAAATACCTATAAAGTTACTTGTGAAATAAGTGGAATTTCATCCCTTCTGGATGGTTTTCCCACCCTCTGACAAACATCACAGATTTGACAATATTTCTTTGTGTCCTTATGTACTGTAGGCTACCATAATCCTGCATGCAACACCTTCTGTGTTGTAGGATTTTTGACATAGTTCCCTCCATCTATTCCTTCATGTGCTTCTGCTAACACCATGGAGCGTTCATGTTCCATCACACATCTTCTCAGAATTCCATCTGCGCTTAACTTGTATAAATGACATGTAATCAATTGATAGTCTACAACGCGCACTACCAACTGTTTTTTGTGCGATAGTGAATTCCTTGGGAGCCATTCCTATGCTAAAAAATCCAATAATGTCAGAAAAATAATCATCATCAATATGAACAAAAAATAAATTAGCATCAGAGAAATTTTCCTCCAAGTTATTTGGCTCCTCTCCATTAGTAATTCTTGACAGATAATTTGGTCCTGCATTCAACTTCCCTAGTTTTACTATGATTTCAAAATCATATTTCTGAAACAATAACAACCATCTACAGATAGTGCCCCCCCCCCAACATTGGCTTGTTAACTAGGTACTTTAAAGAAGAATGATTTGTAAACATCTTAAAATGTTGACCCAATAAATAATGTCTGAACTTCTGTAGGGCATATACCATAGCTAGACCTTCCCTTTTTGTAGTATTATAGTTTTGATCAGACTCAGAAAATTTTCTAGTAGAAAAATTTATTGGGTGATCAATGTCTCCTTCACCTGGCTATGCCAAAACTGCTCCAAGTGCAATGGATGAAGCGTCCACGTGCACATGAAATTATTTTGCCCAATCTGGAAAGCTTAGAATTGGTGCTGTCACCATCTTTGCTTTTAGTATGTCCAAGCTCTCTTGTCATTCATCATTCCACTGGAACTTGATGTATTTCTTTGTTAACTTCTCCATGGGGGCATTAATATTTTCATAGCCCTTTATGAATTTCATGTATTACCCTATGTGGCCTAATGTTGCTCTCAATTGGTGCACTAACTTTGGTGTTGGTAAATTGACAATAACAACAATATTCATAGGGTCTACTATCAAGCCATGTTTGCATACAATATTCCCAATTAGGATGCCAAATGGTATGCTGAATATACATTTATTAATGTTCAATGAGATCTAACATTGCCTACACCTTTCTAGCATTAACCTCATAATTTATACATGGTCCTTCAATAAACTAAATACTATCCAATCATCTAGATAAACCTCTAAAAATTTATGTATAAAATCCTTGAATGCAACTACTACTACTCTAGAAAATATTGCTAGTGCATTCTTTAAACCAAATGGAATTACAATGTACTGATATGACCCCCACTCTATTGCAAATGTAGTTTTGTACCTGTCCTCTGGAGCAATTATGATCTGATGGTATCCTGAAAATCTATATGTGAAAGAGTACACTTTCTGTCCTCCCACATTCTCTAAAACCTCATCTGTAAATGGAGTAGGAAAATGATCATGCAGGCATGCATCATTTAACTTCCTTATATCCACACATATCCTAATCCCTCCAGTTTTCTTTCCCTAGACCACCATTAGACTAATCCACTCTGATTCTTCCACGAGCTCTATGATTCCCGATTCTAGCATTTTGTTAATTTATGCCTTCACCTTCTGCTTGTAGATGGGGTTTAATCTGTATGGTCTTTGTCTAATTGGTCTTTTCTCTGGTATGAGGGGTATCTTCATTTCCCCAAGTTCTCCTGCTACCCCTTTCATCTATGAAAATGTGGCTGGGAATAAGTCACTATACCCACAGAGTAATTCTATATCTTTTCCATTGTCTCACTATCCCAGTAATCTCCAATGCTGTCTATCTTGGGATTCTCTTTAGTCCCAATATTGACCTTTTTAATATTCATAGGTGCAGTAAAATGTTCTAATTGTAACATGGGTTCTTCCAACCCTCTTTCTCCTTCCTCTTATAATATTTGTATGTCACGTGGGTCTTCCTCTACTTCTTCATCCTCTATGACCTGATAACATTAAACTAACTATTTAAGTGTTTATTTTCTGTAATCTCTGTCTAATTTCATTGTATCTACTCCATACTCTTCAAATATATTCCCTTTGATCCTATATAATTCCATATCCACCCATTAATTCTCACTTTCAAATGCAAAGGTCCTAATAAAGTTCTGCTGCACTGCGCCCCAACTTGCAGTTTCTCTGCGCAGTTCTTGCTCCTTGTACCAATTACTAGGTATTCCTTATAATGTATGAATAAAGTAATGCTTCCATTCCCCTGGTGGTACCTATATCCAGTTACTGACACAATCATCTATGTTGTCTTGGTTTTCCTCTTCCATCATACTTCTGTAAGGGTCTATCGTGACGACTCCTGTAAAATATTATGTGCATCAGTCGCTTACACTGATACCAGTCATTAATTACCTTTTTATGTTCACCCCACCATTGTGCAGGTGTGTCCCTCAGTGCTATATCCAACACTAATATTCTTTGACTATCCAAAACCTCTGATTCAAAATCTATTAGGAAGTTTTCTAAATTGTGCTCTTCAGTAAATGTGGGAAACTATCTTACTTCTGTCCCAACCTATCTTACTTCATCTGTAACTCTGGAGCACCTCCTAGTAGAGACTTCATGCAATCTTTGCTGCTAGTTTTCTACTCCAGTATTGGAATCTGACATGTCAGAATGAATGCTCCTCCAACTGAGTACTCCATGTGCAATTGGATTCACATAGTCTTCATTTCACGCAGTAGTCCTATACAACTAGTTCACATCATCCTATAGAACACTGTTAGGAACAATTTCTACATATCTTTCACAATCCGAGGGATGTAAAGGTGCTACTACCCTAAAGTTCCCAGCTTTGAATATCATCTTTCTAGTCTTTAAACTAATTATGGCCTGATTATCAAAGGCCCAATCAATTCCCAATAGTGCTGGAAATGGTATAGACTCATCCACCATATCCATCACTTCAAAGTCTGTTGTGGTACGCACACCATCTAGATCCACTGTTGTATTCTTCAATCTACCTATGGGAATCACTCTCTGCTAGTTTGATAGATTCAATTGGATATTGGAATACCCTAGTATAGGTTCTCCCATTGCTTCCCAAGTCTTCTTTGGAAAAATGTTGACATATGATCCTAAGTCTAGGATAACATTTTGCCATGTTAAAGTCTCTTATATTTTCATTAAATATGAACTCTCTACTGGTTCTTTTCTTTCTATGGATTTGATTAATCTTCTTTGGTTCTATTCCTACCCCTCCCTCTCTGCTATATTTTTCAAGCATACTTTTAAACAAATCCATGGCATTCTTGTCATTAAGTAAAGAAATCCTTTAAGTTACTTACTTTCTCTGTTTTTTATCCTTTGTAAGTATGATCCAAAGACCGAGGCATATAAAAAATAGGAGTATCATAACTCAGTGCAGTATTCGATGTGGAGGATACATTCTCCTTCAGGAACTCCTTATTTTCTTCCTTGAAAGTTTCCTTCTCCTTCTTTGCATCAAACTGTTGCTGTGGCCGAGTGTTCTTCTGAATCCAACACTGAGATTCCTTCTTCTGATCACTTGCATATTCTCTTGTCTTCACTCCTCCTCTAGTCACTATATTGATGTTCCTCCCAATATCCCTTATTTCTACAATAATCCACTGAACATTCTAGTTATTTATATTCCTCTTCTCCTGGATCTTCGTCATTAACTTCGGGTACTCTTCTATCACATGATCTATTGCACGACAGTACATACATGTTGCTGTTGGTTGAGGACAATCTCTGGCATAGTGTCCTTACTGTTGAAAATTATGGTAGATAATAGGCCCTTTGCCTCTGCCTATTCCTCCTCTTCCTCTACCTATGAATCCTCCTTTGTTTCCCTGTGGATCCATGTTCTGATACTGTGTTGCCTAATTATACCATGGGGTTTGCTGAAACTTTGGCACTGCTTGAAATTGTTGTGCTTTGCCAAAATGTGGTGCAATCTATCCTGCCATCAACTCAGTCTACATCCTGTATGAATTTGAGGTTCTTTCCTTCATTAAATCCAGGGTTCTACATTTTTTGTCTTCTTTCCCCACCGACTTACAAAAGTTACAGAAATTACTCTTCGGTTCCGTCTTGTACTTTTGCATCATAGGGAAATGATAAGGATCATGCCCATGTGTCTTGCATATTTCACACCAAGGCCCTCTTGTAGGAAATGGATTTGGAAGACCTACTCCCAAGTACTGTGAAAATGTCAGACACTCATTCTTGTGATGCCCCTTTGATCTTCACATGGTACACTGCACTGCTTCTCTTCTCTCCCTACTTTTATTCTTATTTAATTGCACAGTCAAGTTCTTTAGGTCTTCCTTCAACTCCTCTATAGATGGATTTGTCTGATTATATTGATTCTCCTTTAACTGCATCACTGCTTGTAGTTCCTCTTCCTGGGTTTGAAATTTCTGCTGTCTCAATGGATATTTTAAATGTGGTAACAAAGAATTTATAAACAATTGTCTGTGCTGCATGTCAGAAATGGGATACTTCAATTTACCTTTCAATGTCTTGAAATTTTGATCGATGTCCTAGATAGACTCTCCTGGTTTGTTTCTAACCTCAATCATCTCATTCATAAACTGGTCCTCTGATTTCGGCCTCTGAAACTTGGTGATCAGTGCCTACTTGATCTCTGCTACTGTTCCCGGCGCACCCTGTGGATTGTTTACTGATAGATTCATGTACCAATCGAGCACACATTTTCTGAATGTTATTGCTAGCTGCTCTACTTTTGCTGCCTCATCAATGACTCTTTTCGCTTCCCATATTCACTCACACATGAATAAGTTCTTCTCTGGGTCTTCTGATCCATCCTCATGGAACTCTGGTAATCTTATCATTGGATCTAAACCTGCCATTGTGGAATGTGTTGTACCTGCTCCGCGTGGTACTACTATATGTGTACTGTTGTTCGGACTTGAACTCCAAATGGTATTGCTACTAGTACTTCCACTTGTACTACTACCTAAAATGCTGCTAGTACTTCCACTTGTACCCTCAATTCTATTATGATCTCCTAGATTCCTCTGACTATCTGTCACTTTCTCTCTAAAAAACTCTTTATTTGTTGATGTGTTAATCATACATGGGGTTGTAGGTTCTACACTGATTCATATATGGACAGGCGTACCTGTTTCCTCATTAGATCCCGCTCCTCTATTATTTCTTTCATATGTGGCGTGCCATATTTATTCAATGTGCTCCACAGAACGAAGATCCTCTACCTCTTCCTCATCACTCTCCAAGCCTTCCCTCTTGACTACTTCTCTTTTCTTCCTATTGATCTTATATTGGTAGGGTGTGCCACTATGTGTCGTTCCTGCCTTCTATAAAATTTCCTGGATCTTCTCTTGATCCATCATAATGGGATCTTTCTCTTTAATTTGATCTCTTCTATACATGTCCCCCTCCATCTCATACCTTCCTCAATGTTTCCCCTAACTTCCCCATGCATGCAGGGTAGTTTAGTTGTCTGATTCCATATCTAATACCCCTTTATCATGCAATAATCTCTTGATTGAAGTGTACAACGACCTGATGTACCTTCCCCTTGGACCCTTAAGAAACTCCTTCTTTGATACATTGTAAGACTTCGATGTATCTACTGCAAACTCAGTGGTATACCCCACTAGAATGATTTCTAGCCAGAAATATGCTACACAGGTGAATTTGTTATTCACCCTCTTCAACCGCACGATATTCTCTTTTGTCCACTCCACTAATATAACTCTATTTGTTGAATGGGTATCTTTCAACCATGCTATCCATTCCTGCAATAGAATGGGAAACTCACTAAAGAAACTCTCATGTACTTCGCTGAATACATATCTCTCCAAGTACTGTCTTGTTTTAAAACTAGGGCTTCTATTATATTCGTGGGAAAACTCTAGTTCCTGAAATATCAACCATCTTTCAATCTCCTCTTTCGTGGGGTTCCAACCTAAAAACATCCCCTTTCTTAAACCCTCACACTATACTGCGTGATACATCCCTCCCGATCTAATCTTCTGAGTTCCAATCGACAATGAAACCATTGTTGGCTATTATGGGTTGACCCAGGTTCTAACTACATAATTACCAACTTCCCTTCGGCCATCGACCCTTCTGGATACCAGAAGGCAACATAGAACACAAAGTGCACTACACAGTCTCACCCAATATGGCTTCAATGGGTGGCATCAAGACTTAGGTGTCTGCAACCATGGGATGGGATGTTCTT
The DNA here is from genome assembly GCA_009831015.1 of Picea engelmannii. NCBI lineage: Eukaryota > Viridiplantae > Streptophyta > Pinopsida > Pinales > Pinaceae > Picea > Picea engelmannii. The sequence goes on from ML792527.1 coordinate 203,677, forward strand.
CTCTCTCATGGGCATTAGATCTACTCAACAACTAGCCCTTGAATACACATGTATTATGATAACCCTAACATGATATTCGTTCTGACCAGTGACACAACTACTCTAACATAACTTCATGAACCATTATAACAACATATACCAAATGAAATATATTCATCTACTGCAACGTAAGATTCAGATATGAATACTGACTATGACATTCATCCATTAGTGTTGTTCTACATATTTCATCAGTTATTCCTAGTGCGCGATATTATTTCCTTTATCATTTTAACATGTTCAACATAAACTCATTAAAGCAAATATAATCAAAAGTAATGCAAACATTCACACATAACCTAGATATACCGTGGTTCACCCCCTCCTAGGGCTACGCCCACAAAGATGAGTCCCTTCATCTCTTTATTAATCTTCATGCAAAATCCAGTGCCGTGAACTATACATTTCTTCCTCCATTACAATCGATCTCCACAGATCGCAATAGTCCTCAAAAAACTAAGAAATTCTAACCAATCTCTCAAACAACCTCCTAACCAACCTTTTTCATATTCCTAATACATTCTACTTATACAAACAAATGGGACAAATCCCTTACAAAAACCCTAACCCTAAGCGGATTAGGTTTGTCCACTTTTCAATTGCTCCACAACAATTTTTCCACTTTGTAACTGCTTTTCCTCAGCATCAGGTTTCCTCTGTTTCCGACACTGCTTTTCCTTTGTTTCCAGTGTACTCCCCATTGTCCGGCGTTGCCTTATCTTTTCCGATATTTTCCTTGATTCCTTAAAAAATTCCTTGATTTTCTCCCAAAATTGGCCTATGCCAACACAAATGAAAATCGTTTTTATTGGACAGGGCCACCATGGTTTCTGCCAAAACCATGGCCAACAACCAAACTTTTCTTGGAAACCTAGTGCCAGCCAAAATCCAGGTCCCTCTTTTCATTTGAATCCACCACAACCTAGACTACCTTTCTTGGCAACTCTGCATTTTCTAGACTTGTCGAGACTGTTGAACAACCTAATATGTCATGATCCATGTTGGCGCACCCATGCGGACTAAGTTTTCTTCAGACATCCCTAAGTTTGAAGGAAATCTTGACGAGGATCCAGGTGATCATGTTATGGCATTTTATTTATGGTGCTCATCCAACTCGTTAATTGATGATTCCATTCAGTTGCATTTTTTTCAACACACTCTTATAGGGGGTGTTGCAAAATGGTATATCAATCTCAATAGCTTGAAGTAGTATGATTAATTTAATGACCTGGCTATGGTTTTCTTAAACCATTTCCAGTTACTGGTAAGATACGATGCCGACATCAAGTTGTTAGCCAACTTCAAGAAAACCAAAGCTATCCATATCTTGGATCGCATCCGAGAATGGCGTCGATGAAAGAGCTTGATCAAAGTTAAGGCCCCTCCCATGTTTTTTCTCAAGTGGTTCCTAAAGTCCTTGGTGCCTTCTGTATCCAAAGACGTCACAACGTCCATGCTTTTTTTTAAGAAGAGGCTATCATGAGAGCCCAATAACTGGATTTGATTTACTCTCAATCCGATATGCTGTATGAGATCCTCCTCGACACATCACGATTGACTTTCAATAAGACCAAACATAAGTCTGGGCCTCATGTTGATGGCATAGTAGGCTCATCACAGAGAAATCCCACATATCAGTTGACTAATCAGTTACAATAGTTATTGATTCAATATACTGTGGCCAGCCAAACTCCTAGTTCGGTTTCCCCTGTAACCTAAATGTTGGATGTACACAATGTGCAATCGACGAATCCCAAGGGTAACCAAAAAACCGAGGGAAAGAGGAAATATAAAAACAAGAAGGGTAAGGGGGATAAGAAGGCTTCGAATAATGCTAGTGGGGGAAAAAATGAAAAAAAAGAAGGTAAAGTTTCTGTGTAAGCTTTGCACAGACGACTCACCAATGCCCTCAGCTTGAGGAAGCCCAAAAGATATTGAAACAACAACAACCTGCCGTGTTAACCAACCCTTTTCCACAAGAGAAAAATTTGGCTCAAGCTTCCTCATCCACGAATGCGCTGGGGGGAAACTAGGGAGCCTCCGCACCTAATGATAAAAACATAGCCACAAACATTTATACGATGAATTCCAAAGCTCATCTACATACCAGGGCTCATAATTACGAAATTCCAGAATCTATTGAGAAGGGAAAGGAAGCCTCCAACCCAATGCCTCCTCTTCAAATTGAGAAGATTATGGGAGAAACTATGAAACAAATCCCTAAGGGTGCGTTTAAAAAGGATTCTCACAACCCGAAAGCAATGGATGCTCATAATTACTCCATCGTGGAGGATCTGGCACAAATTCCTTGTGCAATGTCCTCTCTGGAAGTCCTCCAAAGTTTCCCCTCACAGAGGAAAGAGTTGTTGTCTGCCTTGGGAGAGTCTGAGAATACTAAATCATGAATGATTGTTTTTTACCCTACAAATTATAAACTTTGTCTTCCTTACCACATCACTTTTCAGATAGTAGTGGTGTATGCCACAAAATTTTTGACACATAATATTTTTTGTACGGTGGTTGATAAGGGTGCCTTGGCTTGTGTGATGTCGTTGGCATGTTGTAAGGATATTGGCCAACCTGAGTTGTCTTTGTTTCCCACGTTGATAACTGCATTTAACGATCGATATTTTAGACCACATGGAATAATTCCCTCCTTCCCCATGCAGTTGGAGGGAAAAACTGTGTGCGTTGAAGTAGAAATAGTCGATGCGCCTCTTGACTAAAATCTTTTGTTAGGGAGGAGTTGGAATTACGCTATGATGAAGATTGTATCCACCATTTTTTGGGTCTTTTTTTTTTCCTCACGAAGACCGGATCATAATCGTTGATCAATTATCCTTCTCCCATCCTAACCATTCATCGAGGGTATCCATGGTCCCCATGATTGACAACCCGGAACCAGGTACTGTCAAATTAGGTTCTAGATTGTTTCCATCTTTAATGTGGACTTTTGATTATCCGCCACTTGCTAATGATTTCAAGTTTATTTCCACTGACCCTGACTAGCCGAAGGCTGTGATATTTCAAGTCACATATTTTAGAATGAGTTACTTTAATGACCCGTGGATTTTAACTTTCCCATCGGCTTCAATGGAAGGGGTAGGGCACCTTGGATTGGCTATTCCCTTATCCACTGCTGAGGTTGCATACAATATTGTCTAGCAAGCCTAGACCAACCCTGATTCGGCTCCCCCACAGGTGCTAGATCCCGTTCTCGAGCTTATTTGGGCTCAAGACTCTCTCACCACTTATGTTACTTTGGACTTAGTCATGCCCTCTGATGAGGTGATTTTGGAGGCAATGATTGGGCCAGACATACCTTGGGAAGATATTCATCACATATCTTATTTCTTACATGAGATAAAGATAATAGAGGTAGGAGAGTTCATTACTACCATGAATGGAGATGCCCCTTATCATGTTAACCCTCTGGCCATGCACAAAATATATGCCAAGGGAAACATGGAAATTATAGCTGAAACAATTCCTATCAACATCTCTAGAACCCCTGACATCATGGAAACCATCTTCGTCAGAGAAGATTGTTCCCCTGAAGAGATTCAGACCTACAATGAATTATTTAAAGAGTTTCACGATGTCTTTGCTTGGTCTTATGAGGAGATGCCAGACATTGACCCACATATCATTGAACATGAGATCACAACTTACCCCGATGTTAAGACTGTTTGACATAAGCTTCACCAAGTCAATCCTTGCAAGGAAACAATGATCAAGGTTGAGGTAGAGAAACTCATCAAGGCTGGTTTTATCTATCCTGTGCAATTGACAACATGGGTGTCGAACCCTGTTCCTATCAACAAAAAGAAAGGTATGATCTGCGTGTGTATGGAATTTTTTGACCTGAACAAATCTTTCCCTAAAGATAATTTTCCAACCCCATGCATTGATCAGATTGTCGATGAATGTGCGGGTTATGAGGTATTTTATTTTATGAACGGTTTTTCCAGGTACAACCAGATTCAGATCAAGCCCAAGGACCAACATGAAACAACATTTATTTGTCTTGGGATACATTCGCGTACAGGAAAATTCCTTTTTGCCTTAAGAATGTTGGAGCCACTTTTCATCGGGCCATGTCATTTGCCTTACACGACATCAAACACATAGTGAAGGTGTATCTTGATGATTTGACATCACGTTCTCGTAAGATATCTGATCACCCCACCCATTTACGACTTATCTTTGAGAGGTTTCACTACTATTGGATTCACCTGAATCCAAATAAGTGTAGTTTTTGCATGACATTGAGATGCTTGTTAGGTTTTATCATATCAACTAAAGGGATCATGGTCGATCCTTTGAAGGTTGAGGCAATAGTTTAATTTCCTCCCCCATGCAAAATCCCCCAGCCTCAAAGTCTACAGGGGAAATCCAAATTTCTTTGGTGTTTTGTTGCCAACTATACCGATATTACTAAAGGGTTTATACGTCTCTTGGAAAAAGGGGTCCCATTCTATTGGGATGAAGTGACTCAATGCTCTTTTGAAGCATTGAAATGTGATCTGACGTCTACCCCTCTGCTTAGTCCTCCAGATTATGGTAAGCATTTCTTGTTGTATTTGGCTACCGTAGAGTCTACTATTGGCATAGTATTGGTCCAAGAGGATGACGTGCTCAAAAAGAATGCTATCTACTATCTTAGCCAGGGCTTGGTAGGACCGGAACTCAAATACACACATGTTGAGAAACTTTCTTTGCCAACTGTTCATGTTGTCCAATGGTTCTGTTGTTGCATCTTACTTTGCAAGACCACTGTTGTAGATGTCATGAACCCTTTTCAATATGTGTTAACACGATGGGTCATCAGTGGGAAAATAAGACGATGGATAGTCATCCTACAAGAATTTTACTTGGATTTTGTTTCAGAAAAGTCTAAAAAGTATTTGGTCTTTGCTGAACTAATCTGGGAACTTTCGGTCAAGAGTGGTAATAATTTTCTCGAAGAGTCACTAATCAATGGGGATATTTTCATTATTGCATCTTCGTACCCTTAGTATGGAGATATACTTGTGTATATTCACACTTTGAAGTGCCCAACTTTTGCTTGTTGTGATGAGCTTCAACGAATACACCATCAAGCGAAGAACTATCTTATTTTCAATGATACTTTATATCATCGAGGAGTGGATTGAATTCTCCATCATTGTCTCACTCATGAAGAGGCATAACTTGTATTGAATGAATGTCACATAGGAGCATGTGACGGTCACTTGTTTGGGTTTGTGACAACCCAGAAGATTCTTCAAGCTGGATACTTTTGGACCTTGTTGACAAAAAATTGTGTAGAGGTGGTCAAGAAGTGTCACCCATTCTAGATATTCTCTCGGAAGATGCGGGAACACCCAACTCCCATGTTCCCAGTTATTTTTGTTGGTCCCTTCACCAAGTGTGGGATTGATTCCACTACATGCTTCCCAATTTCATCTAGGGGGCATCACTATATCATCATAGCAGTAGACTACTTTACTAAGTGGGTTGAAGCTATGTCGATATTCAACAATGATGGGGAAATGGCTGTACTTTTTCATTTTTAACCAGATTGTAGCCAGGTTCGGTATTTCGAAGGATATTGTCATAGATCATGGCAATCACTTCTAGAAAAAGATGATGTCTGAGTTAACATAAAAACTATGGTTTAAGAAGGAACATTCGTCACCTTACCACCCACATGCGAATGGTCAAGTGGAGGCTGTTAATAAGTCTCTCAAGACTATTCTTCGACAGACGATGAATTCGGCCAAGTCAAATTGGAATTTGATGTTGTACTCGACACTTTGGGTCTATCGAACCTTAGTCAAGACAGCTACCGATTTTTCTCCTTTCCAACTCGTTTATGGGCTAGAAGCAGTATTTCCCATAGAGTACCAAATCCCTTCTCTTAAGTTGGAAGTGGAACTACTGCCCTACACTACACCACTTAAAGAGTATATTTTATATCTTCAGCAGCTCGTTGAGCAATGTCGAGATGTAGCCTTGGACAACAAGGCTCACAAACAATGTGTCAAGTGTCAGTATGATTAGTCTGTACGCCCTCAGATTTTTTTTGAAGGCAATCTTGTCCTAGTCTATGCCCAAGATAGATATCGCTTGGGGGAAGTCAAGTTCAAACCCATGTGGTTCAGACCCTTCATTGTTAAGAAAGTTTTAGAAAAGGGTGCCTATCAACTGGTTGATTTCGAGGGTAAAACTTTATCGTAGCCTAGAAATCAGCTCTACCTTAAGAAGTATTATGCTTAGATCGGTCACCTGAGTGTGACTTATTGTATATAATGTATAGATTTATTTATACAGTCTTGTCTTTTTTATCATGGACGTGTAGTTTATTGTGTTTTATTTTCACTCTGGCATATGTCATGTGAAAATGAGGTCTATGTTGGGTTCGCGGACGGTGCTAGCTGACACACTCGGAGGCTTGCTTTCATAGCTTGGGTGATCTTTACACCTTTTGGTTATTTGATGTCTTATGGAGGTATTTTTCTAGGCGAAGAAACCAACAATGTTTCTGAGTATAGTACCGTAATATATTTACTACGTGATGCCTTGTCACATGGTATTTCTCACCCCCGGGTTTATCTAGATGCTCAACTGGTCGTGTCTTAGTTAAATGGAGTATACCGTGTCTATGATCCCACCCTTCACCGAATATTCCTTAGGGTACTGTTGGTTGTGGAGCCTGATTATCTTCCTGATTTAGAGGTCTTTTACTTTCATCCATGTTTATACCCCAGAAGTATGTACACTCTTCCACGCGGGGGAGTGCATAGGGGGGGTACCCCCTCTGCGGGGTCCGGGGGGGCTATCCCCCCGGTTAGGGGGTCTGGGGGCAAGCAGGGGTTCGAGGGTGAAGCTCCTGAAGGAAAAATTGCCTTGTAAATGTATATTGTAATTTCATTGTAAATCTGAACCGTTCATTTTAAGGTCACAGATCTAATGATAGAGATTATGTTAGGGTTTTTTTCCCTAGAAGGAAACCCTCTTTTATGAGGGAAATATATTGTGGCTATGGTGGATGGCGAATATTGTATTCTGAGATATGAGACTGTGAGAGAAAGAAGAGGAAGTTACAATGGGTTTGCTGTAGGTTGTATCCATTCATATGCTAGATAATAATAAAGGAAGGACCTGGGAATTTCTCTGGTGGACGTAGCCCACACTGGGTGAACCACGTAAATCTGTGTCTCTTTTGTATTATGTATCTTCTGTGTTTTGTTTCTGCATTTGTTTTATTTTATTGCTCCATGGTCCTATTTTTCTAACAGGTACTTCTCTTAGAATGTTATTTTGATTATATTACTTATATTCACAATCCTAGGAGATCTAATCAACTAACTGATACATTGGCTAATCAAGTATTAGATTAGCATATTTCTCACACATAAAAGTAAAAGCACTCACATACACACACATGTAAATACATTTGTACAAAATGTTTATCCATAAGGAAAAAATATGTATATATATAATAATGTGTCCAAAAAATAATGTCATAAGTACAAAAGTGGGCCATAAAGCCTCAAATAGAGTCGATATACATTGCTGGGCTCAATTCCTCACTATATAATAGAGTACAAAAGGTTCCCTCGAAACATATGTGTTCCAATACTAACTATGGCCTAGGCCTGTTGGCCATAGTATAATGAACTACGATGTTCGCAAGATGCTGAAATAGTTGAACCCAAGTCCTGGGTACCCCTACAACATGTGGCTTCATGGCTCGGGGAAGGTCCTCTATCTCTGCCATCAACACTACATGAGTGAGAGTTGTTAGGTTCCTCTCTACTCATCGCAGTACTCTCTCAGCCTCTCTGACTGGTAGTCCTCTTGCAACTACTGGTCCTCCTGCTACTGCTAGTCCGACATTTACTCGAGGATGATGCCTAGTCTTGACGAAGTCGGCTGGTCACACTGGTCCCACATCCGGATATGACAAAAAATTGAGTTAGTACTTTGACATTACCATAAAAAGGATAACATTTTTTTTTTTTTTTAAATAAATAACTTTAAAATGTGTTTACCTATCTCTCCACGCTCCTCTCCAGGGGGCATAGGCATATCATGATCCCTTAAGAAACTGATCCCTGCGTAGGGGTAGTCCTCGATCACAGGAAGTTGACAGGCCCACCAGTCAAATAATTTATCGTCAAAGGCCTCATGTACTCTCCCCGCACCCTATAGAGGTAACAAAGATTCCCACCTACATAATGATGGAAAGGAGGAAATATGGCCTTGTACTATCTCCCTCGGGCTAAGTCTTGTCACTCTCTCGAAAAAAAAAGCGCACAACACGGTCTCGAACTTGAATTTCTTGTTCATTGTTTTTTGGTAGTAGGTCAGTTTTTTTTTCATGTATGTGAGCATTGTAGTGCTCCAGTAAAAAATAGTGGCGTCTAGACACTGAGTTGCACAATGCATATGTGCACATGAATCCTGATGAAGTGCTATGGATCTCGTGGTCCGCCCAATCATGTATAGTAATATCCAAATATTGAGGCTTGTGATCTTATGAATTGGCACCTGAGATCCTACTTTCTCAGTGTCGACCTCGCAATACATCGCAATGTAATCCTCTATGCTGTGCGGTCCTGGAGGAAAGGTCCTCAAGTTGACCAGTTCCCCCTCCTAGAGAGGCCAGTAAAAAAGTATATATCCTCCGTCATAGGAGTCAATGATTGGCCCTCTAGCATGAAGGCCTCTGCATCTGGATGCCAATACTCTATCAAGTGGTTTGTTTTCCTAGGTTGTGCCCTCATGAATCAACAATGAAATAATTTCTGCAAACCACATTGCTTAAACATGGAAATGGCCCCTGGATCCTCCTTTACCAAGACATATAACTCTTCATGTTCTCTCTATGCTAGTGAACACACATCCTGTTGCAAAACATTTGTGAGGTTAGCCCCTTGTTTCATTTTTTTTAAAGATAAAAAAGATGTACGTGGGTTGTCTTTAGGACAGTCGCGTATGTACACGGGCTAAGTGTTACTTTTCTCGCGTACATACGCGTGATGAGCATGGAAAACCCACGTACACATAGGCCCAAAATTTTTACTAGAGCACACACCCTCCAAGCAATAGAATAAGCAACAAATAATGAATGAAAAGGAGGAGAGAGGTCATTTGCACTTACTTGGTTCAGGTTTGAAGATCTTTCGTCCACCGTAGCTCTTCGAATTCGTGTTTTAAAGAAGGGTTTTTTTGGCGTTTTGGTTGTTTTCGAATTTGCAATGGTTAAAATGAGTTGTCCAATTCTATTTATAGAATTTTTTGGCTCTTTTTTCCCCATTTTGGTCCTCTTTTTCCCTCTTCTTGGCCCGATGGGTACTTGAATTTCTTTTTGAGAGATCTTTGGGTCGTTCTAATGAACTCGTTCTTTTGGTTTGGTGTTTTCAGAAGATGGGTTACACATATCATCTCATGGTAAATTTTTTTTTCGACATTTTCATATAGGTTAGGTTCTCACCACCTTACATTTTTCATATTCTTAACTTTTTCGCTTTGCAATAGGATCGATCCCACCAAAGTGATCAAGTTTTAATGATTTCGCGAGTTCAGTGATTCGAGAGATATGTATACTTTGAATTTAAAATCTCTCGAACGTCGAATTTCTGAAGTGGCTTATCCTCATTAATTGCATTTTTTAATGTTTTAAAGGGAACGTCGAGAGAGTCTACGACATCATATTGCTCGTTTGGAAGTAACTTGGATTCAAAGGAACTTGAGGTAGTTCATGGGTATGACATGAGGACAAGGAGAAGAAAAACACTAGCAAAACATAACCAGTCCATCATAGAGCAAGACAAGAATGAAAGGCCGATTATGGTCAAGAAAGAGAAGCTTGATGATAGTCAACATGTGCATAAACTGAAGGTGTAGGTCCAGTCATTGCAACACCATAATAGGAAATTGGAGAAATTGTACTCCAAGTTGCAGAAGAAATATCAAAGACTCTATAAGAAGCAAGAGAAGACTTGCTGCTTTCTAAAGGAGATAATTTGAAGAAGCTGCCAACACACCTAGTTTTCTTCTAGTGGCCTCCAACATTGCACATGTACTCCTGTACTCAACTCAAAATCCAATTCTGTCAGTCCTATTTAGTTCTGTCATCCTATTTAGTTCTATCAAAGACTCAATTCGATTCAACATATGCATCAGTTTGGTTTATGATTAACATCAATTTTAGTTATTTAAGTTCAAGACTCTTTTAGATTAAGGCATCATAAGCGGTCATTTTTGTGTGATATGAACCAATTCTTTTTTATTAAGTCAACATCGAAGTATACCTTAATATACTCCAGTAGTGTTTTTAGTTAAGTGACTAATTTTTTTTACAACTGGTAGTATAGAGTTAAGCCTCAGTCTCAGATGGACAAGATCCTCTGCAACTTAGATAAATATGCAATTTTTGTATGCTTTGAGGGTTTGGTTTTTGGGGAAAAGAAGATCAATACATCAAATTGGTTGAACCTGTTCTATGCATGGATTAAATATCTCTACCTGGTGAATATACTCTTGATGACAAAGTTTTTGTCCAAATATTCATTTGTTTTATTTATTTATTTTTATCTTATCTTGAATGCAATTTTTGATCTGTGTGAAGTAAATTTAATTTCCTTAAGCTATTGTATAACTTATCTTTACTAATATGAAACTTGTAAAACAAATAATTATTTGGTGAAGATTTATTTTTATTGCAACCTGTGAAAGAAATTGTGTTTTTGATACATGTTTAATGTCTTGAAATGATATTTTAAGTATTGAACTTCTTGCAACAGATTATTCCTTGAGTGGTTTGTTGTTTCCCTTTGTTTTTACCTCTATTATCTCACTTGTCTGTCATTTGTGTGCCACCAGCCAAGGAGGACCCTTATCCATATCATTTTTCCAACCTAACCATGTTATTGTCTTGGTAAACCAACCCTCCAACTGACCAACAAAATCAAATAATGAAAAAAACAACCATTCCAAACTTGAGGTGTCCTGGATCTACCCTTTAGCAGTTAGGTATGAATAGATGTCTTGAATCTTAGTTCAAGGTAGAAATTCTTAGTCTTTTTAAAATGCACTCCAGATGAAATATATAGATTTGGAATGTTATTAAATTCACCACAAATATTAGATCACTAAATTTGGAGCTATATAGAAGCATGGGCGTGCATTTCCATTAGGTCACTTTCTAAAATTTCGGTCTCTCAATTTACAAGGTAAACTTTGCCTCCTTTACACAACAACCAATTTTATGTTTGCAAATGGAAATATAAATTTGTAGACAATTGTAACATTATTTAAGACACCCTCAAAAACTTGAATCATTCAAATTGCAGGTGTGTAAAGACCTGACCGGTCATGCATTTTTTTGAAGCATGGCGTGCATTTCCGCACAAATGCAGAAATTACAGTTTAAAAAAAAAACAAGTATTTTTCTCATCCAGGTATTGCATTTTAGTCTTTTTAGGTTTCTTACACTCTGATTTTTCTGTTTATTTATTTAATTATTAATATTCAGTCATATAACCTTGTATTTTCTAATGATTTCAACAGGTTTTCGCAATGGAAATGCAACTAACAACTATCCTATGTGTGATGTGGATGTACAAGATCCTGCCTCATCAAGCTCATGGACCCAGGTAGTTAGTACCCATTTTTCCATTTTAGTTAGTGTCATTGCACAATTATCAAAGATTCATGTTTATTTCAACCCTTTATTAAATTCTGGGCACAAATCACCCTAGTATGCATAGTTTAGTGTTTACAACAAATTCACAGTACCGTAAGTTGTAAATTAACAACACCATACATGGATGTTTCTTCCAAGGGTGTGCATTTCTCATCATGCCATGTTTTCATGCATTTTTCCATTTATGATTTTTTTTTTCATTTAGCCTTTACACACACGAGAGGGTTTTAGGTTTAAAATTGCACATCTAAAGTATGAATAGATGTAAAATGATTAAATCCAAAATCCACAATTTGAACCACTCAATTTGGAGGTTATATGAGTCTTAGGAGTGCATTTTATAGTAATATGGTTTTACCCTCTTGTTGACGCTTGAATCTCTTAGGAATGAAACAACAACCTCACAAGGATGTAAACCCCCCTGCGTTTTTATAGAGGTGGTACTCCTGTTTACTTTAATATTTTCTTGGGACTCTAGATCTTCAGAATATGGGACTTTGTAAAAGTCTGTCATGGTAATCAAAGAAATATAAAGATTGCAATAAAGATAACCAAAAATAAAAATATTTTGTTTTCTTTTTAAGGAAAGTTCTTGAGAAAGGACCATGAACCACACACTTCATACATTTAAAAAAATAGACAAAATTTCCTCACATCCATCATAGTTAAACTAAAGATTTATGATCACATCAAATAAAAAGAAGATGGTATGCATGCATAAGAGAACTTTAACATAGTGGACACATGGGAAACTAAAATAAAGATAATGATAGATCAATCTCAAATACTTTAATACTCAAAACTCAGAGTTACAAAGCATAGTCAAAACTGATCCTGAAATAGCTCTCTTGAAATTTCTAAAAAATATATAGTCTATTACATATCCTTTGAAATTTAAAATGTGTTTGTCCTTAGAACTGGGATTGGGGATCCCATGGACCATAAAAAAAATATAAACAAGAATTAAGATTGTAGAAGGAGGATGGCGGGCGATAGTAGAACAACAAGACCCGGAAGAAGAAAATGAGAAGTTATCAGATTTCGGTTAAACCTTTCTAGTCAAAGAAGCAGAGTAACTGGATGAAAGAAATGATAAAGAAAGAAATATGTGATCAGCATAAAATTACTATTATGGTCTCTCGTGTCTTCACTTTCTTGTTGGGGTCCTTTTATTGTCTTCATTAACGGTTACAAGAATCGTCTCAACTGTTTCTTGCCCCTTGTTGGTCAATTTGTTGATTTCTTTCTTGAACCATTCTTCAATATAATTTTTCATTGGTGCCATGCTTATCTCATGATGGATTTTGATGTTGAATAGCTCTCCATCCAAGTCTCTCAAATCAAAGGAAATACCATGTAATGCTTCCTCAATGTCCTGATTCTTCATAGAATAGTCTACTAGCCAATTTTCTATGTCATCTTCATCATATTCAAGTATACCATAAAACTTTTCAATTTATAACCCTTTAAATATCTCAACTTGTTCATCAAATTGTTGCTTTGTTATGAACATTGAGTTGAGAATTACTTTGGGGTCTTGTACTTCGTTATTACCTCTAGCTAGGTCTATCTCTGTGAGCCTCTTGAATAGTTCTTCCCTCTTTGATATATCTTGGCTGCATGTTTGAACAATATTATTCAAATTTTAATCTTTTCTTTCCATCACGCGTTCAATTATTTTATCCGACTTGGGGAGGGTATATCGTCCTCTCTTCTCCTTAACTCCATCATGTTAGAGACTTTGTTTCCAAAGGGTAATGCAACATCAATGTAAAAACCTTCTTCTTTTTTCAGGTTAGCTTTCAAATACTCATGGAAGGCATGCGCCCTCGAGCCAAAATAAACAATGTTTTTTGAAACCTTCCATGCCTCTACGATCAATGCCATTCTCTTTTTAATATTTCTTTCTACATAGCTTCTGGTTGATGTAAGTAGGCTTGAATATACTTTCAATTTAACAGAGGGTGTGGTGGGTCTGACTATTGAAAAAGGACTGGAAAGAAGTGGAAGATGTATTAAGGCATATTCTAGTTCCTTGATCCTTTCTTTCAACTTCATGTTTTCTGCTTCTAGAACACCGATGGATTCATCCAGAGCATCCTCAGTTTCTCTGTAAATTTTATAAATATGGGAAGGCCGCATATATTTTAGGTGAACCTCTAAACGAGATTTTCCTTTCTCATTATTCATATCACCTTTTTCAATAATCAATTTCTTGGAGTCCTTGTCAAAGACAGTGCTCTGGAAAGAAAATGACTCTTCTTCATCGAAGGTCTCATTCTCAATGATCTCTAATGATGAATTTTGGTGGGCCATATTTCCTAGATGATCAATGGTGGGCAATGTTTTCTCAATATTTTCCTCGAGCTCCATGTATTCAAGAGAGAATTTGTTGATGTCGTTTTCTATGTGATGGTCTTCTTCCTCTTCTTTCTTAGAGGAAGCTTGTGTGAGATCTCGATCTTTGCCGAAGGGGGATTATTTTCTCCTCCGCCGCTTGAATTACTGTTGGTAACTTTCCTAGTTGGGTGGGCTGTTGGAGCATTGCTTCGAGATGTGGTAGTTTTAGGAGTAACAACTGGAGATTGGGCACTCTTATCACTGGGAACCTTTCCTTTCTGCTTGTAAAACTCATTAGTACTAAGTATTGTTTCCAAGTCACCAACATTGTGAGAAGGAGAACCTAAGTTGTTATCTTCTTCTTCACTCAAAATAGTATGAATGAATGAGTTGTTGAATCGTACTGACAACATATGTTCCACGGAAATTCTGTTAGGGTCAAACCCCTTTATCTTTTCAGCATACTTCATATTTATATTGTGGAAGTGATTCTTAAACTCATCAATTTTGTTTATATTCCTAAATATGAAGTCCCCAATTTCCCAAGGCAAGGGTATGAATTTCCGTTTCTCATGGAAAAAGTGCAGCCAAAAATTATATTGCCTTGCCACTTCTGTAATAAACATTTTATCAGCTACATGGTATGGAAGAAAAGAGGGATTTTCCTTGGAAAAAAAGATCCTGATAACAATGTGATTTTTCTTTATGAAACCTAATAAAACTGTGATTTTTCTTCTAACGTCCCCTTTTTCTCAAAGAATTTATTTTCCTGGTGTGATATCCCGGGGGTATTTTTACCAAACAACAGTCCTTTGAAAACTGAAAGGAAATCGTTGTAAAATTCGTAAAAATACAAAGAAGTCTTGTGTCTCCACAATGCTTGATACAAGAAGGTAACTGGATCAGCCTCACAATTCACCCTCTTACATATAGACAATTTTTGAGATTGACATCAATATGCTATCACAAACACCAAATAAGAATCCATAAAGAATTTCTTGTCTCTTTTGTTCTGTGACAATTGGAAGGAGATTTCAATGGAAATCAATTTTCCCCAATCAAAGATAGCTCACTCTTAACTGTAAAATATAAAATATAAAGAAACATGCAAGAAATAGTGACGGTGATTTTTTGTCCTATTATCCTAGTAAACAACCAAGCAATATATCGAAAGGGGTTTTTAAATGAGTCGAACTGAATCCTGGTGTAACACACCCATGGCGGGGCGTCGAAATTTCATTCTTCTTAAGAAATCAAGACCTCCATTCGGGGTCTCTATCCCATTCTGCTCGTCCAGATATTTCTAGCCACGGTCTCCATGCTCAGAACCAAGCTCATAACTGGTATATATACCTCTCCCAATTTCCTTGGGTGTTCATTGGTCGAGGCCACGTGGATTCCATGTGGGTCCGACTAGATATGCTTCTCCCTAAGTTCTCTGATATCCTGGAACTTCCAATTTTCTTAATTCTATTGTGGAAATCCATCCACCAACAAATCCAACGACTGGACTTGGTCCTTGGCTAACTCATAGGTTAACGAAGAATTCAGTGTTCAACCTTCGGATTTGAATCCAAGGCATAGCTCCTTCCCTCCATCTACACTCGCATGTGACCGCAGGCAATGACCAGATGCTAAGACAACCCCGCGTGAATCCTTTAGAGTGGAAAATCTCCAAAGTTCACAATCCAACGTCGTGTGTCCTCAAATAATTTGACGGCCATGATTCACTTTGGGACTCCGGGTTTTGACAATTCTCGAGTCTTCACACACGCAAACCTCCAGAGTGAAATCCTTCCAGAGTGTTGGATCTTCTGACACACGTCCTTCTCTATTCAATGGTCACGATTTGACGCTTTGACACTTTGGGTCCCTTTGGACTCTCTATGATACTATACCCCAAATCCTCCAGAGTCCTGAAGTCCCAGACTCCTGGAGTTCCAATCCCTTCACCAACCACGTTGGAAAGGTGGGCACGTACTAGGGGTTAACACATAGGTGGGGCAGGGGTGACACATTCCCTCACTTGGGATGACACATTCCCTCACCCGGGATGACACATGTCACGTTCCAAAGGCTCTATGGGGTAGGTGATGCACATGAATCCATGTGGCATGTGTCTTGTCAAGCTTAAATCCACATTGCCATGGATGGAATCACTGCGTCTCGCTGCTCTGGTCTGATCATTTTTAAACATCCCTTAGATATCATGGTCGAGATCCAACCAATACTAATTTATTCATAGATCGACGGTTCCCAGTGATTGCGGAACCCCAATGTGCTTGCTCTTTATTAGAGACTTCAATCTCCGCAATATGAAAAGTGCTCATTCAACTCTTTTTAATCATGGTCATGGATCAAACACCCCGACGATATCAACAATGTTGGTTGATTGCGGACCTTGAACTAGCACGTCCGTTAATTTTTCCTTCGTGCTCCGCAATGATTCCCAACCATCGATATAATCTAACAACTTGTGTTTGATCCATTAACTCTAGTGGATCCTTTGGTCGATCTGACGACTGAGATCGATTTCCCTTCCGATGAATGGCTCACAGTCATATCCTCTGTCAGGTTCTTGATTCCTCTACGACTCTTGTTACTCTAGGAGTTCAGGTAATTTTTATTATCGTGAAGTTTGTCATGTCAGATCTTCGAGCTCCCGAAACTCTGAAACGATCAAGAGCTAGCTCCTTTCGGGCTCAGTGCAGGGTTCCTAGACCCAGGTCACATGGACCTCCCGATGACTCTCGGGATATGAGCTCTACTCGTAGTCGAGTTTTGGTTAAGGACGTGGGTGTGAGTTTAAGGTCTCTCAGGCTACTAGTTTGAAGGAAACACCTTCCTATCTCATAGAAATTTAAGTTTGGTGAAGGTTAACGCAACCATTCCTGGTCCCCTTCACCATCTCTTTTCATATAATTCATGGTCTTTCTTAATACACCCCCCTTCCAACAATCATGCAACACTTATCCATTTTAATAGCAAATAACAAAATTTACATTCATTGACCTTTTATACAAAGGTCCATCAATTCAAACATTTAGACATATTGAGTTTTCCATAGTCTCTTGTCCATTATAGTTATATTTACAAACTGGGGGAAATAGGGTGTTACAATTCCCTCCCCCTTAATGGAACATCGTCCTTGATGTTCTCTCTGTCAAGATGCTTTGTATATATAGAAGTGAACAAGAATGGATATGCCTGTCTCATGGAATCCTCCATTTCCCACGTAGCCTCATCTGGGACAGAGTGTTTCCACTGCACCTTGACCTGTGCAGTGGTTCAGTTCCTGAGTAAGGTTTCCTTCCTATCTAGTATGCATCGAGGTTCTGGTAGGAATTCTCCCTTCGACTCCACCTGGATCACAAACTAGTAAATTATGTGATTAGAATCATGTACATATTTCTTCAATAATGAAACATGGAAAACATTATGTTCCTTTACTATGGGAGGGAGTGCTATCCTATAGGCTACAGGTCCCACTCTATCTAATACTTCAAAGGCTCCACAATACGGAGGTGCCATCTTGGCACAAGATCCCATTCTCAGGGAACTCTTCCTGGGCCTAACTCTAAGATAGACATGGTCTCCTGTCTTGAACTCTCTGAGAGTTCTCTTTCTATCGGCGTAGCTCTTCTGTCTATCCTATGAAATTTTCAGATTTTGTTTTATCTGAATCACTTGTTGTTCCATTTCTTTCAGCATTTCTGAACCGATTGTAATTCTATCCACTGGATTACTCCAACTGATTGGAATCTTTCACTGTCTACCATAGAGGGCTTCAAAAGGGCTCATCTTCAATGACTCTTGATAACTGTTGTTGTAGGCAAATTATACCAATGGCAGGTAGTCTTCCCACTTTTTAGGCTGATGCATTACATGCATCCTTAACATGTCTTCTAATATTTAGCTTACTCTTTCTGTCTGTCCATCAATTTTGGGGTGATAGGTTGTGCTAAACAACAATTTAGTCTAAAAACCAACCATCAAGGATTTCCAAAATCTTGAAGTGAATTTTGTATCCTTGTTAGACACGATATCCCTAGGCAAGACATGCAGTTTGAATATCCCCTTCATGAATATGGCAATATCTATTTCCTTGCAAGTTGACTTGACAGGAACAAAGTGAGAAGACTTGCTTAATTTTTCCACCACTACCATGATGGCATCATTCTGCTTGGTTGATTTTGGTAATCGAGTGATGAAATCCATGGAGATGGTTTCCCATTTCCATTCTAGAATATAGAGGCTGTTACAACCCTGTTGGGTGCTGGTGTTCTGCCTTAACTTGCTAGCATTCTAGACACTTAGCTAGATAATCAACTATGTCCTTTTTCAATCCAGGCCAATAGAATTGTTTCCTAGTGGCCGTGATCATTTTCTGATATCCTGGGTGACCAATATATGGTCTCTTATGTAGTTCATCCATTATGAACCTCTTCAAGTCGTCACAAATTGGAATATACAATCTTTTTCTGTAGGTCAGCAGGCCTTCATCAAGCATCTGATAGCCTTCATACTTTATCCTTGTGGGATCTTTATTTAGTTATGATGTCACGGTATTGAAAAATGCATCCGTCTCTTGCATATTTCTGACCCTCTCCTTGATATCAGTTTCACAGGTGCATACCGCTACCAGGTGAATTGTTTTCACACTTATGCTAAGGGCATCAACCACCCTATTTTCCTTTCCTTTGAGGTATTTGATTTCAAAATGAAACTCACTAAGGAGAGCCATCCACCTAACTTGCCTGGCATTGAGTTTTGGTTGATCAAACATGTGCCTCAACCCACAATGGTCTATCATAAGTACAAACCTCCTACCAAAGAGGTAATGCCTCCAAATTTTTAAAGCATGCACTATGGAAACCAACTCTAGATCATGGGTCACATAATTGATTTCATGCTCATTCAATTTTTTGGATTCGTATAAAATTACGCATCCTTCTTGCATATAGACTCCTCCAAGTCCTTCCTTGTAGGCATATGTACACACAAGGAATTCATTATCAATGTCTATAATATTCAGCACGAGTGCATGGGTCAGAAGGTATTTTATTTCCTGAAATCTTTCTTCACATTATGATGTCCAAGTGAATTTAACCCCCTTTTTTCTGGAGGGCAGTGATTGGAAAACCAATCTTGGCAATTCCTTTTATGAACCTTCTATAATATCATGCTAAGCCCATAAAGGATCTAATATCAGATACATCCTTTGGGGTATGCCATTCCATAATAGATCTGATCTTGTTAGGGTCTACTGCCACCCCTTCTTCATAAATAACATGGCCCAAGTAATGTACTTACTTCTAGAAAAAATCACACTTGCTAAACTCAACGTAGAGATGATGCTCTCTTAGTAATTGAAGTACAATTCTAAGATGTTCTTCATGATCCTCTATGTTCTTGTATTAAATTAGGATATCATCAATGAAAACCAATACAATTTTTTTTAGGAAATTGCTGAGTACATTTTTCATCAAGCACATAAAAGTGGCAGGGGCATTGGTTAATCCAAATGGCACCACCACAAATTCATAGTGACCATATCTGGTCCTAAAGGTTGTTTTGTGGATGTCTTCATCCTTGATTCAGACCTGATAGTATCCAGACCTTAAGTCAATATTTGAGAAAATGAAAGCACCCCGTAATTGGTCGAACAAGTCATCGATTCTTGGTAAGGGGTACTTGTTCTTTATGGTTGTCTTATTGAGTTGTCTATAATCTATGCACAATCAGAGTGTGCCATATTTATTCTTCACAAACAAGACTAGTGCTCCCCATGGAGACACACTGGGCCAGATGTAGCCTTTGTCCAACATTTCCTTTAGTTGTAGCTTGAGCTCAACCAGCTCGGGTGTACTCATCCTATAGGGTGTTCTAGACACTGGCACTGCTCCTGGTGCAAGTTCTATCGAGAATTCTATGTCTCTTCTTGAAGGTAGACTCGATACCTCTTTTGGAAACACATATTTATACTCTCTTCTATAGGTTTTGTTTGTCATCCTCAACAGATTCCAACACCTGAATTTCATTTAGAGGACATCCCTTTTTGCAATACTTTTTCATTTGAAGGGCTGATATTCATCTCACTGAGACAGGTTTCTAAATCCCTTGGAGGGTTATCATTATCCCCTCTTCATTTACACATTCTAAAGTTTTATGGCAACAGTCCAACTTAGTTTTATAAGAAACCAACCAGTCCATACCAATCAACAAGTCGTAAGATCCTAGGGGGAGTATGTTAAGGGTCTCTTGGGTGGGCAATCCATCCATAACGAATTAACAAGCTGGTATGACCTCTGTTAATTTTATTTTGGTTCTAGTGGCTAGTTGTACTAACCATATATTAATATGTCTAACTAGTTGTAGTTTACACTTATCAACAGTCTGAGGGGCCACATAACTCAAATTAGAACCAGGGTCAATTAAAATGGAAAATAAATGGTTGGCGATCATACCTTCCATCTCCACCACTGAAGCTTGGTGGTCGGCTTGTTTATTATCCAAGGCTACATAAATCTGTGTCATGCTCCTAGCCAAATCATTGATTGTGGTAGCTTATTGGACTTTGTATATTCTCCTGATGTTCTGATGTCTGTGTGGACAATCTCTTAGCATATGTTCTTCTCCACAACGTCAACATTTCAAGGGTTCTTGCTTTGGGTTATCAATTTTTATTAGGGTTGTTCCAAAAGGTTTGTTTCCACTCTGGGAGGGGAAATTCTACTGATACACACTTTTAGTAGGAAGACTCATCCTAGAGTCCTTCCCATAGTTCTTAAATCTTGAGGATTTAAACCCCTTTTTCTTGAATCCCGAGATATTCTTCTTCTTCCAATCCTCACGAGTAACTGTTCGACCTATGAACTGTTCATAGCAATACCTTGCCTTCCAGATATTATCTTCTAAGGTCTTTGGATCATCAAACTCAATCCTATCCCAGTATGACTAAGGTAACCCACTAATAAATCACTGCAATTTTACGTTTTCATCCTTTATGTAGGGTACATACCTTATCAACTCAAGGAGTTTATTGATATATTCCTCTATAGAAAGCTGTCCCAAATTGAGTTCATAGAACTCCTTAGTCTTCCCATCAAAGTATTTCTCTAAAAAATACTTCTTCTTGAAGTATTTATCAAACTGTTTCCATGATAATTCCTTCTCATGGATTCCTTTCACATTCCTATGATCTTCCCACCAAATGGAAGCCTTCTCATTTAGGTTGAAGATGGCTATTCAAGCCTTCAAGTTTTTAGAGTAGTCATGGACTCTGAAGTACTTCTTTAAAAAAAGAAGCCAACCTTCTCCCTCTTCCCCTTTCTTAATGTCCCCATCGAAAGAGGGTGGTTTGGATTTCTTGAATTCTTTAGGGTCACGACTTTTGGAAAGCTTTCGCTTCTTTCCTTTCCTTTAAGAATGTGAGCTAGTTTTTCTACTAGAATATCCCTTGGAGTTTCTAGTTTCCTTTCCAGAGGACTCTTCCGATGAGTTTCCCCTCCCTCTAGGGTGGGACTTCCTCAAGGTACTTCTCCTTGTGTGGCCACTTATGGGACCATGTTTTTGTATTTCAGGTGGACTTTGACTTCTCTTCGTATGTCGTCGGTCCACATGACTGGTTGTAGACCCATGTTTCAGCTGCCTCTATATGTCGGATAAGCTCTACATCAAGACTGGATTAATTTCTATTTGTTTTTATTGCTCCTTTATTAGTCTCTCGTTATCGGCCTTACAACTCTGTAATTCAGCCATGAGGTTCCTTACAGTTTCAACCAGATCTGAAGGGGTCTCCACCAACCTCCTCTTATTGGATTCTTCATCTCTACTGTGGGATCCATCCCGCACTTCATGGCCCGTCACCATCCTTTATACTTGTTTTTTCCCGCAATTCACTCACTGCTTGAGTGCTGACAAAACACTCATTGTTAGCCATTGGTCTATTAATTCATAGACAACACACAATTCATATTTCTTAAATACACACACACACACAATAGAAAAATTCGTTCTTTATTGCAGTAAAAGTTTAACCAAAATATTTGAGAGAGAATTAAAATAGGGTATCACCCTTAAAATTCCTTTAAATAAGGTTCCTACACGACTCATTCATGAGCCCAAGCAGGACAAGTGTTGAAACCACACTCTGATACCAATTTGTAACACACCCATGGTGGGGCGTCAAAATTTGGTTCTTCTTAAGAAATCAAGACCTCTATCCAGGGTCTCTATCCCATTCTTCTTGTCCAGAGCTTTCCAACGACGGTCTCCATGCTCAGAATCGAGCTCAGAATTGGCAGATATACCTCTCCCAAGTTTCTCGGGTGTTCATTGGTCGAGGCCACGGGGCTTCCACATGGGTTCGACTCAATATGATTCTCCCTGAGTTCTCTGATATCTCGGAACTTCCAGCATTCTTTATTCTATGGAATCCATACCAATATGTAACACACCCATGGTGGTGCATCAAATTTTTGTTCTTCTTAAGAAATCAAGACCTCCATTCGGGGTCTCTATCCCAATCTACTCATCCAGATCTTTCCAGCCACAGTCTCCATGCTTAGAATCGAGCTCATAACTGACATATATACCTCTCCCAAGTTCCTCGGGTGTTCATTGGTCGAGGCCACATGGATTCCACGTGGGTACGACTCCATATGATTCTCCCTGAGTTATTTGATATCCCAAAACTTCCATCGTTCTTAATTCTATGGCAGAAATCCATCCACCAACAAATCCAACGACTGGACTTGGTCCTCGACTAACTCACAGGTTAACGAAGAATTTAGTGTTCTACCTTTGAATTTGAATCCCAAGCCTAGCCCCTTCCCTCCATCTACACTCGCATGTGACCGTAGGATATGACCAGACGCCAGGACAACAAGCACCAACACAACCCCGTGTGAATCCTCCAGAGTGGAAAATCTTCGAAGTTCACAATCCGACGCTGCATGTCCTGAGATAATTTGAGGGCCCTGATTCACTTCAGGACTTGGGGCTTTGACAGTTCTCTAGTCTTCACACATGCAAACCTACAGAGTGAAATCCTTCCAGAGTGTCAGATATTCTAACATGTGTCCTCCTCTATTCAACGGTCACGATGAACTCCGACGCTTTGACACTTTGGGTCCCTTTGGACTCTCTACAATACTTTACCCCAAATCATCCAGAGTCCTGAAGTCCCAAAATCTCGGAATTCCAATCCATTCACCAACCACATTGGTTAGGTGGGCACGTACTGGGGGATGACATGTGGGTGGGTCAGGGGTGACACGTGCCCTCACCCAGGATGACACATGTCATGTTCCAATAGTTCAATGAGGTAGATGATGCACATGAATATAAGTGGCACGTGGATCGTCAATCTTAAATCCATGTCACCATGGATGGCGTCACTACGTATCGCCGCTCTAGTCTAATCATTTTTCAACATCCCTCAGATATCATGGTCAAGATTTGACCAATACAAATTTATTCACAGATCGACGATTCCCAGTGATTGCAGAACCCTAATTTTCTCTCTCTTTATCAGAGAGTTCAATCTCCGCAATCTGAAAAGTTCTCACCCGACTCTTTTTAATCGTGGTCGTTGATCCTACACCCTAACGAGATCCACAAAGTTGGTTGATTGTGGACCGTGAACTAGCACGTCTGTTAATTTCACCTTCGTGCTCCTCAATGATTCCCAACCATTGATCTAATCGAATGGAGGGTGTTTGATTTGTTAAGTCCAGTGGATCCTTAGGTTGATCTGACGACTGAGATTGGTTTCCCTCCCAATGAATGACTCACATTCATCTCCTCTGTCAGGTTCTTGATTCCTCTATGAATCTTGTTACTCCAAGAGTTCGGGTAATTTTGACTATCGTGAAGTTTGGCATCCCAGAGCTTCAAGCTCCCGAAACTCCGAAACCATTAAGAGCTAGCTCCTTTCGGGCTCAGTGCAGGGTTCGTAGACCCAGGTCACATGGAACTCCTGATGACTCTCGAGCTATGAGATCTACTCTTAGCCGAGTTTTGTTTAAGGATGTGGGCGTGAGTTTAAGTTCTCTCAGGCTACTGGTTTGAAGGAAACACCTTCCTATCTCGTAGAACTTTAAGTTTTGAAATAGGGTGTGGTAAACCCGTGGGATTACCGAGATGGTAGTAGTTCCAAGAGAATTTCTTCGACTACAAAACTTTGAGGTAGATTCCTAGGAAAACACCTTCGAGGGTTAAACTGGAGCATAGGGAAAAGTAGAAGCATAAGTTCTTAAGGAAGCCAACGTATACACATAACTTGACCATTTCAATACAGAAACCATTTATAGATACGCAAATACATGCATGCAACCATTAATTCCCAATTCAATGCATAGTGGATGAAAACAGTTATCATAACCAAATAACATGAAGCAACTGCTGGAAGGGGTGCCCATTTCCACCCAAACATAGGCTTAGTCACTCCTAACGGATTTACCACTAGCCACCCTCGAGCTAGACCATGATGCTTTGAGATTGAATCTCTTCTTCCGACACAAAAATAGATAGGGTTGAAGGTTACTCTCCTTCTCCCACAGGATATTGGCAATGGTTTACACGATACCAAGAAAGGAGGACCGACCTCATTTATCATCTTGTATCATAACCTTCTCAACCATTTCCTATGACCAAAACACTTATCTCCTCGTTCTTCCTTGAACCTATGAGCTTAGCTTCTCATCTCTGCACTCTTCGTAGGTCTTCCCTATCCACCACACCTTCCTTTCTTGCTTGTCTCATCAAGGTTGCGTGTGGATCAAATTCCCAGTCCGTGGTCAGGTCTGGAAGACTTACATATGGGTTCTCTGCCCCATCCCCTCATTAACTCTTGAGGAGGTCTTCCCACCTACCAGCCTGACTGTAATTCATTTCTGGGTCAGAGGACTATTCTGGCCCTGAACAATTTAAATACATTAAGGTACTGTTTTGGTGAAGGTTAACGCAACCATTCCTGCTCCCCTTCACCATATCTTTTCATAACATTCATGGTATTTATTAGTACACCCCCCTTCCAATAGTCATGCAACACTTGTCCATTTTTCTAGTAAATAGCATAATTTACATTCATTGACCTTTTATACAAAGGTCCATCAAATCAAACATTCACACATATTGAGTTTTCCATAGTCTCTTGGCCATTATAGTTATATTTAGAAACTGAGGGAAACATGGTGTTACAACTGGTAATGTCTTCTAGGAAAGCTGTGGGATTCTCTAAGAACTCAGGCAATAGGTCTAGGCCATTTTCATGTCTTTTCAAGAAATCCCTACAATCCTCTCCATTGAAGGTAAGTGTTGGCTCAGGGAGATTCAACATCTTACGAAACATTTGCAGTGAAAGAGAGATTGGGGAATTGTCTTGAAGTTGTATAATCCATTGACTCGGTACGTATTTCTCAACGCACCATGCAACCAATTCTTTGCATTCGAATACCTCAGGGACACACCCCGCACGAGCAATTATGGATGTCCAGATCACTTCTTTTTGAGCAGGTGGAGATGAATAGTATGAATACGCTCTAGACCACTGAAATTTTTGGTCTTCACGCCAAAAAATATTCAAAGTGTCACCGTAGATATGTTGTTGAGTTGTTGCTGCCATAGGTTGATGAGAGTGTTCTTTCAACTATATAATACTTGAAATGAATCCTTTGAGAGAGATAACAATAATATAACCTTTGGAAAATCGTGCTTTAATGCAATTTAATGGAAAATATCCTCGAGCCCTTTTCTTATTAATGATGATCTTTACGAAACCTGCATGATCAATTATTAGCATTAAACCATACTAAATGTGTAATGGGAAAATCACAAAGGTGGCGAGGAAGGACGAGAGAAATTTGAATTTGGGACCTTTTGTGAACCTGCGGTTCTGAATGATAAAAAATAGGCTAAGTGTTGCACTGTGGTCGGTCGGACTCAATACATGAGAAATGAGATAATTAGGATCTTGGTACCCACAACAAGTTTGATGGTCATAATATAGATAACGAGTCTTTGGGTGCAAAATGGATATCGTGGAACTTGGAATATGAAAGCTTGAACCTATGAACCTGCAGTTGCAAAAATGGTCAAGTACATTATAATAAGGCGGTCTATCAGATTCATGATATGGTAACATGGATGGAGGTGAAGACCTGCGATTCCGCAAACCCATGAACCTGCCGATTTTTTAAACGCGGCTAAGTATGGTAACTATAAAGGGAAAAGAGAAGGGAGAAAAGAAAAGGGGAATGAGGGTAAGTATAGAAGAGGGAAAATAAATGGAAAAAAAAAGGTTGGGAAAAAAGAAATGGGAGGGAAATTTCAAAATCGAGAATTGATATCAACACCTCCATTTTAAAAAAGGTATTGAATCTTGGTTCAAGGTAGAAGTACTCAGTCCTTTTAAAATACACTCTAAATGAAATATATAGATTTGGAATGCTATTAACTTCATCCAAATTCTAGATCACTAAATTTGGAGCTATATAGAAGCATGGGCATGCATTTCTATTAGGTGACTTTCTACTATTTTGGTGTCTCAATTTACAAGGTAGAATTTCCCCCTTTTACACAACAACCACTTTTATGTTTGCAAATGAAAATCTAAATATCTAGACAGGTGTAACATTATCTAAGACACCCTCACAAACTTGAATCATTCAAATTGCAGGTGTGTTAAAACTTTGGTGTGCATGTTTTTGAAGCTTGGCGTGCATTTCTGCACAAGGGCATACATTATAGTTTAAAAGAAAAAAATTATTTTTCTCATTCATGTATTTCATTTCAGTCTTTCTAGGTCTCATACATGTTGATTTGTATGTGTATTTATTTATTAATATTAAGTCATATAGCCTTATATTTTCTAATGATTTCAACATGTCTTCTCAATGGAAATGGAACTAAAAACTAGTCTATGTCTGATTTGGTTTTACAAGCTTCTGCCTCCTTGAGCTCGGGGACCCAAGTAGTTAGTACCCATTTTTCCATTTTAGTTATTTATTTGCACAGTTGCCAAAGATTCATATGTATTTCATCCCTTTACTAAATTATGGGAACAAATCACCCTAGTATGCAATCTATAGGGTTTAAAAACAAAATCCAGAATCCTATAATTTGTGAATTAACAACACCACACATGGAGTTTTGTTCCAAGGGCATGCATTTCTCATCATTCCCTATTTTCATGCATTTTCATGCATTTATTTTTTGCATTTACAAGGAAGATTTTGTCCTTTACGCACACTAGAGGGTCTTAGGTTTCAAATTGCACATCTAAAGTATGGATATATGTAAAATGCTAAAATCCAAACTCCACAATTTTAACCACTCAATTTGGAGGTCATATGAGTCTTAGGCATGAATTTTACAATAATATGGTCTTATTGGATCATGTTGTCATTGATGGCAATGGTTTCATTTATTGATGTCAAGTGATTGATTGATGTCAAAATATTGATTGATATAATGTAATATGTATTTTCCTTGATGATAATGCATAGATGAAGATGGATCAATGAGTTGTCATTGATGTGATGAATATGGATCAATGAGTTGTCATTGATACACGATGAAGATGGATCGATGTGGTTTCATATGTATATGATGCAGTGGTGGATTGATGCAAAAGATGAATCATTATTGTCTTATCATGATTGATAAGGTGCACAAATGGATGAACTCCAACGTGGTCCCCTTATGGTGAAATCCCTCACGAGAAGACGCTTTATAGATTGAGTTATCCTATAAGAATGGCTGGAGGACCCATGCTTGTATGTGGAATAATGAGATGAAGATCAATGAATTTTTTGGTAAAACTATGCTATATGGATAGTGCTTGTCATACCATTTCCAGTGGTATGTGGAATGTCACATAACTCCTCAAGGTTTGAGAGTTATGGCCCTACAAAGTTGAAGGACCCCCATGTGATGGCTTGAAGGCCCAAAAGGTCAAAGAAGTCAAAGTGACCTAAAAGAAGAAACCATTAATTAAACGAAAAAGTAAAGTGACAAAGTCAAGGTGGATTATTTAAATAATAAAGAGAGGTGACAAAATCAAGAAGGAATATTTAAATGATAAAGTATTGGAGAAATTTCTATTTATGGAAAGTGGTTAACCCTAAAATAAGGAAAATAGATTAAGTAACCTAGAAATGGGTTAAGTGACCTAAAGTATGAAAGTATAAATAAGATAGAAATGGTCTCTTGTAGATCATCCTTTTTTTGTGGATCAATGGAGAGCTTCTTGTGAGAATATCTTTTGAAGTATTGATGGAGATCTTCTTGTGAGAGCTTCTTATGAGAGCATATTTGGTGTGGATCTCTTGAGCATGATTGAAGATCTATTATGAGAAAGAGAGCATGAGGAGGATCTCATGGATGCATCAAAGTTTAGACAATGTCAGAGATCTTGATGGAAAAAATCTCAGAGCTTCAGAAACCCTAGTTTCTGAGGTGTACATGGGCTGTAATGGGCCAGGGAGCGTACATACACGGGTTGTATGAATACATGGTGCATACAATGGATAAAGTGATGGAGATTGGTTCTTGAGATGATGACAGTCTCCTGAAGATTCAAGCAGGTTTCAGATCTTCATTCTATGGGCTTAGACTTTCCACTGAGACTTTGGTATGGTTACATTATTGTCTTGATGGATAGTATTTCTTGTTGTGTTGTGAATGCTTAGGGCATTCTTGGTATGGATGCTGTGATGAGGTTTATGTTGGTTGATGGAGTGAGAAACACTCTTACGATTCAATACTGATATGATGAATATAATATGTTGATTTCTTATGCATGATTGAGTAGCATACATATTTATTGATTGTGGAGGATGAATAAGCTATTGGAGAGCTTGGATGTGTTGTGACTGGCTGGTGGTCAGTTTGGATAGTCAGAGACATAAGAGAATGATATATTGGTTGCAGAGGATCCGAGTTGATATTGAAGGATAAACCATAATATCTTAGAAGGTATACACAGGCTATTGTATACACTGGTCACGTACACATGCGGGCTGTAGTAAGTCAAGGCGCGTACACATGCGGGATGCACTATTGATAGGTCGCGTACCTATTGACAGATTGATATCTGTTGAGGATTGTTGCCTCATATCAGGTGATGATGAGAATGTAAGTTAAGTCTTGCATATGGAGCTGGTGCTCTTGTAGAGTTGTACTCTATTCATTTGTTGCTGAAAAACCCCCAGATTGTTGTCCATAATAAAATGAAAAAATTGTACATACATCTTGTGTTGTTTGTGTTCCTTGTGGTGATGAATTGTTGATGATATATTGTTGATATATTTTGCTGATATATGTTAACATCTAACTGGTTATAAATGACAACAATGGGTAGTGAGTAAATATTGAATATTAACTAAGGAGTTTTGTGTAAGAGGGAAGTTTTGGAAAAAGAGCCCCACACTCATTCACCCCCCCTCTAAGTGTGGTAGGTGTGTCCAACAAGTCTTACCCTCCATTTTAAAAAAGGTCTTGAATCTTGGTTCAAGGTAGAAGTCCTTAGTTCTTTTAAAATGCACACCAAATGAAACATATAGATTTGGAATGTTATTAACTTCACCCCAAATCCTAGATCACTAAATTTGGAGCTATACAGAACAAAGGGTGTGCATTTCCATTAGGTTGTTTTCTACTATTTTTGTGTCTCAATTTGCAAGGTAGACTTTGCCCCTTTTACACAACAACCACTTTTATGTTTGAAAACGAAAATATAAATATGTAGACAACTGTAAAATTATCTAAGAAACCCTCACAAACTTGAATCATTGAAATTGCAGGTGTGTAAAGAGCTGGGCGTGAATGTTTTTGAAGTCAGACATGCATTTCTGCACAAATTCAAAAATTGCAGTTTAAAAGCAAAACAAATATTTTTCTCATTTAGGTATTGCATTTTAGTATTTCTAGGTCTCTGTTAGGACCACATATTGTACCCTTTTTGCCCATACTTTTTGCCATTGTTATACCCTTCATCACTAGTGTTTAGACTCATAATATCACTACACCTGATCATTCCAAGGTATATAAGGTCCTTTCTCATTATTATATGCT
>ML792527.1:247774-318394 GCA_009831015.1 Picea engelmannii
ACTACAACACTAAGTGCTTTTGGAATTGAGCATATATAGTGCGCAGCTATCTTTGAAACAAAAGACTTCCCTGGGTTGATAATTTATGTTTCACTTGGTTGTTTGAAATTAATTAAGCAATTATAGTGACCAACAGTCTCGTACATGTTGATTTTCCTGTTTGTTTATTCAATTATTAATATTCAGCCATATGACCTCGTATTTTTGTTGGAATAATGATTAATTTTTCATATTATAGAATAATTTGTTGTTAGAATTATTGTTATATTGTTATGTCTCAAAGGTTTAATGAAAGTTAGAGAAATATTCTTGAGAGATTTGTGGAGAGATTATTGGAGAGATTGTTGAGTGATTGTAGGAGATGATGGTTTCCCGAGACATCTCCACTCTTTGTATACATGTATGCTTTGATAATGAGAAAGTTTGAGTTGTTGTGCGTATTATTGTTAAATTAATTGCTCCATTATTTTGCTAGTATATTTGTAACATCTTGTTCTACCGATCACACTTTTATTGACTTATTCTTTGAGGACACTTGCGTGCAAGTGATACAAATATTGTACATTATGATTTCTGTCTCGATTATGAATTATATATGATGATGCATTGTGATTTATTGTTACTTTCGTATGTATGTGTATTGACATATATTATTGATGAGTTCTCCTGAGTGTGCAGGACACATGACAAGTTATGGATGTTGATGGAATCAATGGACTTCCCGGACTCCAGATTGAGTCAGGGACTAGATTGTATTTTTTTTGAGTATTTCATTTATGCACATGTGATATGTGATTGATTACATTATGATTTATGTATATGGATTATTGAAAATACTCTTGTCAGTGGATGCAGGCTTGGCGACGCTTTCTAATCCGACTCACATAAGGAGTAAAGGGGTCATGCACAGAAACTAGACATTTGAGGGAGAGGCGTGTCAACGTCCCTTTCATAGCCTACTATCAGTCCTTCCATGACCTGAACCGTAGGTTAATGGTTACCTATTTCTATAGGTCCACGATTTCATGAGAGAAGACTAAGACAATCACTCATAGATAATTCTAAGGGGATCACAATAAGGAGAAAACCTTATTCCTTAGAAGCCCTTAGTCTCTCACAAGGTTGACCGAATGGAGTGTTGGATCCAAGGGTATGACAACTTCCAAAACCAATCAAAGAAGAGTGGCATCCTTGGAGTACGAAGGTGCATCTTGAAGGGCACGTCAAGTAATTAAAATGTGAATAAATAAATCTATATGACCTAGGAAATTAATAAAATGCTTCGACCTTGATAGGACATAGTATTAATTAATCAGTAAATTATAAACTTAGAAGCCTCACCAGAGTCTAAGCCTAAATATAGACTAAGTCTAAGTCTAAATTTAAATAAAGGACTAAATAAAATAATAATTAAGTTAAAAGGTTTGAGATAAAATCAAATTCTAGGAAAAGAGGGAATAAAAATTTAAAGGATTGGGAAAATTTCACATGTGTGCTTGAAAATAATAAAAGAGATTTTTAGAATAGAAAGAAATAAAACATGAGAGAATAGGTGTATACAAAAAATAACATATTGAGTCAAACTAGCACTAAGTCTAACTAAAAGAAGACTCCTAATCCAACTCTAACTAATATCTAGTTAGGGGACACTCATTAAATGGGAATTTGGGGAACTAAGAGACATCTAAGAGTGAAAATAGGAACACATTGGGGAATGTAAGGGAAAATGTATTTTTAAATAAAATAAAAAGGGTAATTACTTGTTGATGCAGGAACATCACCATCAAGGTTCAAGGAGGCCAAGTGGAGGACAACTCAACACCCAACGTGCATATTCAAGTTGTTTTGGATCCCAAGGGGAGCACATCATTTACTGTTTTGAAAGTATTGAAATTAAAATCCCTTTAATGTTTCGAGGCTTGAGCCATCATATGAGATCGCATGATGTTGTAATTTATTTAATGCCTAAGGGATTGTACATATTTCGAGCATCGACTCATATCTATATTGTAAATGCTCATTTAATTGTAATAAGCCTTAGTGGTAGAATTCTTTGATTATGATGTGAAAGCACTAGCATAGTCAGAAGGAGGGCTTGAGAATCCCCTCCATGTATACATATATGTAATATATACCCAAAATGAGGTTGTTGAAGAATATTGTAATTAGTTGCTATATTTTATTGTTATATTTCCGAAGAAGAGAAGAAGTGGAGAGTTGTAAGAACCTATGT
This sequence comes from Picea engelmannii, assembly GCA_009831015.1. Classification (NCBI taxonomy): domain Eukaryota; kingdom Viridiplantae; phylum Streptophyta; class Pinopsida; order Pinales; family Pinaceae; genus Picea; species Picea engelmannii. Next base: position 250,008 of record ML792527.1, read on the forward strand.
AAATGTTTTTGAATGAATATAATAGAGGATAATTGATTTCAGATCTTTGCATATGATTACCTGTGAGTAACTGGGTAATGTTATGTTATTTTCTTTCTGTGTTTTATATGCCTGTGTGTGCATTTCACGATTGAATGAATGAACCTGTGATGTTCTATAAGTTTCAATTGTTTCTCTTCTGAAACACTGGCACAAGGAGTGCACAGTGGCCACGCAAGGAGTGCGAAGGTAGAGTCGTTTTTAGACTCAACAACCCAGGAGAGATAACATGAATTGAGCAGAGTGAGTGCAAGGAGTGCATGTATACTCAGTGGAGTATAGAAGCTCAAGAAGTCTTGTGCAAGGTGTGCAAAGATCCAACACTTAGTCAAGTGTTGAAAGAATCTCAAGGAATATGAGCACAAGGAGTGTGTGGGAGGATATTCTAAAATTATTCAAGTTTCAAATTTTAGTGAAGCTCAAGGTGTGCATCGGAAGTATGAATCACTTCAAGTGATAAATCTTAGGAGGGATAGCGAACATAACCCTTTGGAGGAAGGACCCTTTCATTTTCAAGGTCAAGTGGATGAGATCTGCTTGAAGAGGAGGAATTATATCTTTCCTAGCCGTAAGATATGAGAAAGTTGCATGGGTGTTAACCCTAGAAGCCCGTTGGACTTCACGATTTAAGAGATTTCCGTGTGTTGTGTGAAAAGGAGATACGTTTCCCGAATTCTCAGGATCCGGAGTGAATTTGGACCATCCATTTGTGAGGACACGTGTTCACATATCTAGTGTTGTTCGAAAGTCTGACGATCTGGTGATTTGGAAGTGTTGTAGTAAAAGTGTGCGAAACTCATGAAGTTCCAAATCCCAGAACGGATCCTAGCCATTGACTCAAAGAGCCACGTGTCAACAAATCTCGGAATCTGGAGATCTAGCACTCCAGAGTAAATTGAGTGTAAGTTTTCTTGGGTTGAGAACTCACGAAGGCCCGAAGGCCAGAGCAGATCTCGATTGTCCATTTACGAGGATAGGTGGACCGTTGATCACAACCCTTCACAATTTCACCAGTTCAGAACTCCAAAGGATTTAAGGTGTTGTGTTGTGAAAGGATCTGAATTCTGGAGCGTGAAGTAAAGATCAACCGTTGACTTGAGGAAAGCGACAATCATCCGATCCGTGAGTTCGGAGTCCATGAGTTCAAGGGTATCACATGTTGGAGCGGGTAAAACTCTCGAAGCCCAGAGGCCCAAAATGTCTGTGAACTGTAGATTTCGACGTATGTTAAGAGTCGTTGATCTCCATTGTAGTTCGACTATTCGCGAATTCAACATTCAGGAGGACTGTTGTGTATTATAGTTAGAACTCCTGAAGCCCAGAGCCTTGAAATGATAGAGTCCCTATTGTTTAAGCGATTTATCCCATGGGTTTGGCCCGAGGTCATGAGGATTTCTCTGTTGAATGGATAAGACCCTCGCGAACTTGAATTTACGCGCAGATAAAGGGAAGAATGATTGTGGCACATGTTTTTGAGGGTTCAGTGGGAACCCAAAAGGTAATTCATCTCCCTATTGTAAATGATCCTAGACTGGGAGGTCGTGCGAGCCCTAGGAGGTGGTGGGGGGTTTGTATCAAGTGGTATCATAGCCCAAATTAAGTTCTATGTAAAAGAAAATTTAGAACCATGTCGCAAAGAAGACGTAGTGGTCAATGCAGCCATGGAAGAGGAGATCTGACAAATTCTTGCAATGTTGGATTCCATGGAGATGACACAGATAAGAGAACCCGATGTTGGTGACATTAGTGAATCTAAAAATGAAGATGTCGAAGAAGAAGAAGTTGCGGGAGAACAAGCAACAAAGGAGTGTCTGCTGAGAGCTGTTGTCAAACTGGGAACCAGAGAAAAAACAGAGGTCCCAATGTATGAAGGTAATTTAAATTTAGAAGAATTGATTGACTGGGTAAGTTCTTTAGATAAGTACTTTGATTATGAGGAGATTGATGATGAGAAGAACATGAAGCACACAATAACAAGGTTGAAAGGACATGCAACCTTATGGTGGGACGAATTGCAAGCTAATAGAATATGCAAAGGTAAGTCTAAAATCAATAATTGGGATAGGATGGTAGATAAATTGAAGGTTAAGTTCATACCCAAGGATTATCAGTTAAATCTATTCAGAAATCTATAAAATCTGATATAGAAAGGTTTGTTGGTGAACGAGTACACCAAAGAGTTTTACAGCTTGAACATAAGAGCATGACATAGAGAGAATGATAAAAAAAAGGTTGCTAGGTACATTAATGGATTGAGATATGAGATCCAAGATGATATTAGAATGTTGACAATGAGAACTATGGAATATTATTCTTAGGTATCCCTGAAGGCAGAGGAAAAGTTGGCAAGGAAACAGAGTCAACGAAATAGAGGAAAGAGTCATAATAGAGGTAGAGGAACCGTCAAAGAAAAATTTCAGAAGCCCCGAGAAGAAGCTAGAAGATATCACAGTCAGAGAGAGAGAGGAGGAAGTTCTATAGGAGGACACTATGAAGAAATAAATTATTTTCCAAAAGGAAGAGTAAGAGGCAGAGGAGGAGAAGTGAAGTGTTATGCCTATGGAAAAATAGGGCACATGTATTGGGAATGTCTTGAGAAGAAGAATACAGGAAGTGAAGAAGCTCACATTTTTGAGGCGTAGAATAAGAATGTGGAGACAAAGATGAAGGAAAAAACATCAGAAGAAGAAATATCACTCATGATGAGTAAAGTTCTCGTGAAGCTCGAGAAAGAGGTAAGAGAACTAGTCTAGAGGAACAGTTTGTTTAGAACCACTTGCAAGACCAAATATAGGGTATGAAAGGTGATCATAGACATTGGGAGAATTGGAAATTTGGTATCCACAAATATGGTGGAAAAGCTAAAGCTAGAGACAACTGCACATCTGAATCCGTACAAGGTGTCGTGGTTGTGAAAAGGACTTCAAGTCATGGTAAGTCGACAATGTAAAGTTTAATTTAAGATAGGTGGTTATAGAGATGAAGTTCTATGTGATGTTATACCCATGGATGTTTTCCATGTTCTATTGGGAAGACCATGGAAATATGACAAGAATGTCAGACATGATGGGATAAAGAACACTTGTACCCTTGCAAAAAATGGGTGTAATCATATGTTGTCACCAATAGAAGATAACATAGTCAAAGAGGAAGCTAGTCCTAGTATACTTCTGATGAGTGGGAAGGAACTCTTGAAATAAGTCAAGAGGGAACATGAAATGCAGTTTGTTGTTGTAGGTAAGCCGAGATTCATTCTCACAAAAAATTCTATGAATGATTTTCTTGTATAAATTCATGAGTTATTGGATGAGTTTGCTGATATTGTGGTGGATGAATTACCTCACCCTTTACCGCCCATCATGAGTATTAGTCACCATATAGAACATATTCCAGGAGAAAGTTTACCAAATAAAGAAACATACATATTGACCCCTCAAGATAATGAAGAGGTCAAGAATCAAGTCCAAGATTTTTTGGATAAAGGTTTGATCCCATGTGTCGTACCAACTGTGTTGAGTCCAAAGAAGGATGGAGGTTGGAGAATGTGCATAGATTCAAGAGCCATCAACAATATAACCATCATGTATAGATTTCCTTTACCTAGAATGGATGATTTAATGGATTGCTTGAGTGGAGATAGTTATTTTTCCAATATATAATTGAAGAGTGGTTATCATCAGATAAGGATGAGAGAGGGAGACGAATGGAAGAAAACAATGAAAAAAAATGAAGGATTGTATGAGTGGCTTGTTATGCCGTTCAGCTTAACAAATGTGTCGAGTACCTTTGTGAGGTTGATGAATGAAGTACTCAAAGATTTTATTTGTAAGTTTTTGATTTTTTATTTAGATGATATCCTAGTTTTCAGTAAGACTGAAGAGGAGCATTTGAGACACTTGAAGATGGTGTTGAGGAGGTTGCAATAGGAAAAGATGTTGGTGAATTTGAGGAAATGTTCTTTTATGAAAACAAAAATTTTATATTTTGGGTTCATAATCTCTTCAAATTAATTGAAGATGGATCCATAAAAGGTGAGGGAAATCAGAGAATATCCTTCTCCAAGAAGCGTGTTCGAAGTAAGAAGTTTTCATGGGTTGGAAATTTTTTACAAGAAGTTCATCATGAATTTCATGAGTATTTGTGCACCCATACTGGACACCATAAAGAAGGAGCATAGATATTTTAATTGGAAATAAGAGGCCGAGAAAGGATTTAGAGTGATGAAAGAAAATATAACAGAACAACCTATTCTAGTTCTGCCAGATTTTAAGAACAACTTTCAAGTCAAATGTGATGCAAGTGGAGTAGCCATTGGCACATTTTTAAGTCAAGATAGTAAGACTGTTGCTTATTTAAGTGAGAAGATGAATGATGTTAAGAGAAGCATTTCACATATGACAAGGAATTTTTTGCTGTGATTCAAGCTTTGAAAAAGTGGAGGCATTATCTTATTCCGAAAGAATTTGTCTTATATACTCACAATCAGGATTTGTAGTTTATAACCAAACAAGAGAAATTGAACCAGAGACATGCCAAATGAGTAGTATTCATGCAAAAATTTACTTTTGTTATTAATCATATTAGTGGAAGAACTAAAAAAGTTGCATATGCTTTGAGCATGAGATGTTTGATCTTGAAGGAATTCCAAGTGGAGACTTTAAGATTTAAACACCTCAAGGAGATGTATTAGGAAGATCCATATTTCAAAGAAGCTTATGAAGCATGTGAGAACCCTTTTCTAAGGGACATAAATCAATGGATGGAGTATCTGATCCAAGATGGACTATTTTTCAAGGGAAGCCAATTGTGTATCCCGAAATTCTCAATGAGGGATAACTTTCTAAAGGAGAAGCATAGTGGAGGATTGGTTGGACACTTTTTCCATGATAAAACATATGCACAGTTGAGTTATTCATATTATTGGCTAGGTATGAGGAATGATGTGAAGAGGTTTGTGGGAATATGAAAAATCTACGAATATGCCAAAGGAAATCAGTAGAACATTGGATTGTATCAACCATTACCTATTCCAGACAAGTCGTGGGATGCTATAAGTATGGACTTTGTTCTCGGATTGCCAAGAACTCAGAGAGGAAGTGATTCAATATTTTTGGTAGTTGATGGATTTTTGAAGATGGAACATTTCATACCATGTCACAAAACCAACGATGCTACTCACATAACAAATTTATTTTTCAAGCATATTGTGAGATTGCATGGGTTTCCCAAAAACATAGTTTTAGACAGAGCAACCAAATTTGTGGGACACTTTTGGAGATTTGTTTGGAATAATCTGGGGACAATTTTATATTTCAGTTCAACATATCATGCTCAGACATATGGACAGACTGAGGTGGTGAATTGAAGTTTAGGGAACCTGTTAAGGAGTTTGGTCACTGGACATAATAGCCAGTGGGATCAAATTCTTCCCCAAGAAAAGTTTGCATATAATGACTCACCGAATAGGAGTACTGGTAAGAGCCCATTCTAGATAGTATATTTGATGCATCCAAGAGGAATTTCAGAATTAAGAGACTTGGAACAAGATGAATTCCAAAGTGCAGGAGCATAGGACTTTGCTGCAGAGATGCATAAGTTGCATGATTTGATCAAGGGACAACTACAAAATAACAACCATAAATAAAAAAATAGAACAGGCCAGAGGAGAAGAGAGGTAAATTTAAAAATTGGAGATCAGGTTCTGGCACATTTGAGGAAGGAAGGATTTCCGAAAGGGAAATATAACAAGTTGAAGACGAAAAATATAGGACAGTGTAATATCCTCAGAAAATTTGTTGCAAATGCTTATGAGATTGAATTTCCAGAGGAAATTGGAATATCACCAATATTCGATGTAGCAGACTTATGCCCTTACAAGATGGATGATACATAAGGGACATATGGTCAGGAGGAGATTTAGTGGAAGCAACAAATTCCCTTAGCAAAGAAGCCAAAGATAGATACTATTTTAGATCAGAGGATTTCTAAGAAGACCAAGAGAAACATTTATTATGAGTATCTGGTTAAGTGGAAAGAACATCCAACAAAACATCCCAGTTGGGTAACTAAACTTAATATCTAGAAGCATGGAAAGACAATGGAGGAGCTCATGGACAGGAGTCCATGAATCTCTTTATCCAGAGGAGTATGATGTAGGAGCATCACCATCAACGTTCAAGGAGGTCAAGTTGAGGACATCGCATCATCCAACACACATATTCAAACCGTTTTGGATCCTAAGGGGAGAACATCATTTACTATTTTGAAAGTATTGAAAATAAAATCCCTTTAATGTTTTGAGGCTTGAGCAATCATATGAGATCGCAAGAGATTGTGATTTATTTGATGCCTAAGGGATTGTACATATTTCGAGCATCGGCTCGTATCTATATTTTAAATGCTCATTTAATTGGAATAAGCCTTAGTGGTAGAATGCTTTGATTATGATGTGAAAGAACTAGCGTAGTCAAAAGGAAGGCTCGAGAAGCCCCTCCATGTATAAATATATGTAATCTATACCCAAATGAGGTTGTTGAAGACTTGTTGAAGAATATTGTAATGTGTTGCTGGAGTTTATTGTTATATTTATGAAGAAGAGAAGAAGTGGAGAGCTATAAGAACCTATGCAAATGTTTTTGAATGAATATAATAGAGGAGAATTTCTTTCATATCTCTGCATATGCTTACCTATGAGTAATTGGGTAATGCTGTTTTATTTGATTTCTGTGTTTTATATGCCTGTGTGTGCATTTCATGATTGAATGAATGAACCTGTGATGTTCTATAAGTTTCATTTGTTTCTCTTATGAAACACTGATGCAAGGAGTGCAAAGTGGCCACACAAGGAGTGCGAAGGTAGAGTCATTTTTAGACTCAGTAGATCAGGACAGATAATGTGAATTGTGCAGAGTGAGTGCAAGGAGAAAATGTATACTCAGTGGAGTATAGAATCTCAAGAAGACCCATGAAAGGTGTGCACAGAGCCAACACTTAGTCAAGTGTTGAAAGAATCTCAAGGCAGATGATCGCAAGGAGTGCGTGGGAGGATCTTCTAAAAATATTCAAGTTTCAAATTTCAGTGAAGCACAAGGTGTGCGCAGGAAGTCTGAATCACTTTGAGTGATAAATATCAAGAGGGATAGCGAACATAACCATTTGGAGGAAGAAACCTTTCATTTTCAAGGTCAAGTGGACGATATCTGCTCAAGTGGACGAGATGCACTCGAAGAGGAGAAAATTCACGTGGGTTTTAACCCTGGAAGCCCTTCAAAATTTGTGAATTCGACGATTTCCATGTGTTGTGTGCAAAGGAGAAAATTTTCTCAAAGTCTCGGGATCCAGAGTGAATATGGATCGTCCATTTGTGAGGAAACCTATCCGCATATCCAGTGTTGTTCGGAATTCTGACGATCCAGATATTTGGAAGTGTTGTAGTAAAAGTGTGCAGAACTTCCAAAGTTCCGAAGCCCAGAATGGATCCTAGCCATTGGCGCAGAGATTTGGATGTCAACATATCTCAGAATCCGAAGATATGGAACCCCAGAGGAAACTGAGTGTAATTTTTCTTGGGTCGAGAACTCCTAAAGGCCCAAGCAGATCTCGATCATCCATTTATGAGGACAGGTGGACCGTTGATGAAAACCCTTCACAAGTTCTCCAGTTCGACACTCCAGAGGATTTAAGGTGATATGTTGTGAAAGGATATGAAGCCTGGAGCATGAAGTAAAGATCAACTGTTGATCTGAGGCGAGTGCCAGTCGTACGATCTGCAAGTTTGAAGTTCGCGATTTCAGGGGTATCACATGTTGGAGCAGGTAAAACTCCTAAAGCCTAGAGGCCCGAAATATCTGTGAACCGTAGATTTCAGTGTATGTTAAGAGCCGTTTATCTCCACCATAGTTATATTGTTCATGAATTTGACATTTAGGAAGGTTGTTGTGTACTGTAGTCAGAACTTCTGAAGCCCGGAGCTTTGAAGTGGCAGAGTGCCTACTGTTCAAGTGATTTAGCCCACAGGTTTGGCTCGAAGTCACGAGGATTTATCCACTTACTGGATAAGACCCTCACAAACTTGAATTTTTTCACAGGGAAAGGGAAGAAGGCATGTGGCACATGTTTTTTAGGGTTCTGAGGGGATCCGAGAGGTAATTCAACTCCTGTAACATCCCCGACCACCAACATGGCAGACAATGCCACTACTCAAACACTTTACTTAGCTATGATGTTATGTTGTAACATCCCCAACAATCCATGCCGAGCCATGCTACTCCAGAGAACTCTTCCTTTCTCTTTGCAGAACATACTGTAACATACCCAACATCCAAACTGAGCTATTCCACATAAATTTTTCTAACTGCATGCGATTAAAATACATATGCACACAGAACTTTTGCGGAAGCATATATATAAAAATGTAGACAGACAATTACATTATGTAAATTGACAGATTCATACTGAAATAACAGTAAGCGCATACATGCAACATATACAGGAAATACCCATAAATATAAACATAGTTATAAATCATACACAGTATAAATCTGTAAAAATAAACATGGAAATAATAATGCAACATGTAAATTTATCACACAGTTGACACTTATCTTGGTAAGAATATCACCAACTGCATGTAGACCTTCCACGAACCTCCCAGCCTTAGACCACACTGTTCATCACTCTCAACAGTGAGTCACCCCCGAGCTGGGACTAAACTCCACCCGGGTAAAGGGTTCCTAACCAGGCTAATGGCTCATGGAAAATTGGAAAGACTCCATCACAGGTGCCTACTCAAACTAGCAACCTATCATCTCTCATTCCCCACATGCCTGTCCCATCCAGGAAGTGTGCCCCTTCTTTGCTCAATAGTCCTTCGGCTGCCCCACTACCCTTCTAGGGCTTCAACAACATGCCATACAAGAAGTCTCAGAGCCTTGTAGCTGTAGTTTGACACCTTCAAGAAATCAATTCCCCAAAATTCTCTCACCCAGAGAGAAATTGCTCACGGGCCTGACAACCCGCCTCTTCAATATCCCACGGGCCTGACAACCCACTTCTTTAGTATCCCACAGGAATAACAACCCACTTCTTCAGTCCGTCTCCCCAGCTAACCATCTACACAAACAAGTATGGCTATGGATACAGGTTCCGGTACAGTGACAAAAAGTATGGAGGATAACTGACTGCATGAGTGAAAATGGTCATGGCATCATGGCTGAATGATGGGAGGAATGAATGGTATGAAGGATGGAAAAGATGATTGGAAATGAACTAAGTCCCAACAATATGTATGCATTTCCAAAACTTGACACTTGTCATGTTGGAAGCTACTTTGGCCCACTTGTCCCCAACTTTAGAACTTAGGATAAAATAATTACCCATACTTTATACTTTAAGAAATATTAATATAATATTCCTTTTTGGCTTAAGCTCCCTATCTTATCCACTTTCCTTAACTTTGCCCCTCCCTTTCCCTAACTAGTGGATTTTAGTCCCCCATCTCTTTTATCATGTCCGGTCTGCGCGCAACGATGTATTTTATATTAATTATGAGACTTGTACAAAAATAGGCGCACTGGCCATTAACATATAGGCTCTCTGGCCTAATCAAAACATAAGCATCCTGGCTTATAATAACTGACTCACCAGCCTATAAAACAAAACATATACACAAAGGCTCACTGACCTCATATCGCGCACACTTAAGTTGCTGCACGCGGTATTTGAAAATGTGCCCATTTAATCATTTTACTGTGCACTACATGCACGCACTACACCATGGAAGATGCATGCCAAAAGATATAAAACAAATCACCAGCTTAAGTACATTATTATATTTACAGTTGGGGTTCAACCTGGGGATATTACAATCCCCTCCCCTTATTTATGCACTGTCCTCAGTGCATCATGTACACATATACAACAAAATTTTCAAAAATATTCAGTGCATTATATACCATGTACCATTCAAATTCTTTAAAATCTCCAAGATTTAGCTATTGAAAGCTTGTTATCCATCTAGTGTTGTACTTTCCAGCACCAATTCTGGTACTCATACTGCAACTTGAAGTCAGTTGCTCTATTCCATAGAGCTACTTTAGGAAATAATTCAACTCATTGTTCCTTATTACATGCTTCAATTAAAATTCATTGAAGCAACAAATGGTTGTAGATGCATGAAGTTCCACCCAACCTTATATCTCAATGCTGATAAAATCTCAGTAGCATATCATCCCTAAGCATGGGATATGACTCCATCAGGACAATGGCTTCCCAAGATAACCACGGGCCACAATCAATATCAACATAGTCTAGGCCAAGGTACAAAACCTCAACAACACTCCAACCAACGGTCTCTATTCCCCACATGCCTGTACAACCCAAGGTAGTATGCACCTTCACTATCCAATAGTTCATCGGTCGCTCAACTTCCCTTCTAGGGCTCCAGTACAGGCCATACATGAAGTCTCAGAGAACCGTGGCTCCAAGAGTTCAAACTTTAATCGTTATCATCTCACCTACATCATACACATGCAATTATGATGAGAGAGAATTATAAAAATTCCATTTTAGAAATCCAATCAATTTCATAAGGAATTCAACTTTTTCCCAAAATATGAAATTCTATTTCATAATTTTTTTTTCACCGTTGTTGGAATAATAGAATATAGTTTTCCTTATGTCTTTCAGTGAGAACCATGCTAAATACCATTTTTTCTGCAATGATTATATATTGCATACAACCAACAAATTGTCAATATTTTCTATACATCATAATTCAACATGTACATCACCATATACAATGATCTTAAAATTGCTTGCACCTAGCAATTCAATCACAATTACCAAACAATTTAACCAAATAGAATGACTCATCATTCTATGCAACAACAGTAAGTCCACTTCTTCGATTTTCTAAACATGAAATTTTCTGTAGTCACTATTCTTGTGACCACCTCACTTGCAACTTTCCTGTTGCAATGTTTAACAGTTCTTGAAATGTTCTCAACTTCATGAGTTAGCAACATTTCAACCATTAGTATAATTACTTGCATGCAAAAACATATATACCCGCACTCATAAAATGCATTCAGCAAAATGCATTTAAATATACAATTCCATCATGTATGGGTGCAACTCTGCCACTTACCAGGCATGAGTGCAACTCTCAATGCCTACTTATTCAATGCAACTTTGCATTGATTTTCAGAATGATCTTTATCTAAGTCATGTATCTCACCATCCATAAATTGGAAATATGGCCAATGTCTTGACACATATCCACACACTTCCCATTGTCTTCACAATTACTTGGATGCCTTCCTTTTCGACCTGAACACTACACCAAGAATACAATTCTGTAGTGTTTATTAGTGTTAGCAAAAAGGTTGCAGTGCAAGTTTTATTTAAAGGTAGGAAGTTCATTGGGTATTTGTGTGGCACATAACCTTTCTATAACCATAGCTTGCGATATCCAACCATGTTCCTGATCTCATACATGACTAGCTTTCTTAGCATCATTCCTATAACAAGTTATTATCTTTTATTTTCTCTGGTTATTGCCTCATAACCAAATTAACATGACATGTTGCTATGTCAGTGTGTGCATTCAAAAGATAAAATCTTTGATAAATATAACATATATCTAGCCTTTACCACACTTAGTGGCAACTTAATCCTGTCAATGCACTTAAACAATACCATACAGTGTATTATAAACTTCAATTTGGGGAAATCCTTACTTGAATTTCCCTTCGGCAATTATGAAATATAATTCCAAAAGAGAAATACTTACCTACATGGCTGGCATTAAAAAACTTTAATTCTACCTGATTAGTTGATGACAATAGACGCTCTTATGCCTTTTTATCATCCTTATAATTCAATATTTCAACTTTCTGTTTCTTCCTTCCATATGCAGCAACATTATCAGCAACACTTGCAAACATGCAAGCATTCTCACTTTATGGTTGTCCCAACCAGCCATAAAATACTTGCTGCTATAGTAATTGCAACAACTTCTTTCTTCCTGTATCACATTTACTTGTTAATCCCAGAAGTCTTCCATTCTTCTGGATTCCCAAACCTTCAAGTTCTCTTCACTGTAACCACTGTGCATGATTATTTATGATCTGAGCACCTTCTAGCCAAATCACTCTTGGTTGCCTTTATTTTCCATCCAAATACTAAACCGATAATAACTTTCAACTTTTATTTACCTCCTGGATCCATCTATCCCAACTCATACTTGGAGGAATTATAATTCCCATCATGTTTTCTTATAGACTTTGGATATTCAACATCCATTTATTTTTCGGACTGAACTACTCCAGCTCTTCCTTGACTGAATAATTTAGTATTTTAGTTTTCTTGCATTCTTCTCTACTCCTTTCCAACTTATAGCCTCAAACTTGGCTTGCATAGTCAATTCTCTTAGCATGCTGTAAGGATGGACATATGCCTCCTTCCCTAGTTGCATAGAATTAATTAAAATCACTTAATACTGATTTTAATTTACCATCACAATTTCAAGTGATACTTCCACCCCTGGAAATGTCACTCATGGCTCCATGCCATTTGAGATGGATTCTTCTTAGGCACCATCTCTTTTACATTCAAAACCAAGCATAGAACCATTTTCCTTTTCATGGTTCTTAACTGACTCTCTACAAAGATTCATTTCACTTTTAAGTCTTTCTTGGCTTTGACATCTCCATGCTATTGTGGAAATATCTTCAATACCTTTGGAATGCATCAATAATATCTATTGATATTCTTGTTTTCCATCTTGGAGTGTTTTTCATGCATTCCCATTTTCTTGATGTCTACCCCATGAATTATTCTTCCATTATTCTAGGATGTTCATGGACTTGCAACTACATATTATGATGATATTAATTTTCAGCATTCCACTATTATTCGTATCCCTTTGATCCAACTCCTACATGACCCAATTCTATTTCCAGTCATGTTTTCTGAGTAACCTTGGACAGTTAACACCAACTTCCTTCTTGAGGTACTTTATTTATCCCTTTCCTTATCTGATCATATCAACATTTGGATTTTCTTCCTGGCTATTACTTTTCCATGTCTTGACCAATCTGATTTCAACCTTCCTTGCACAATCCACTTCTATCATGCCATATTGATGCCCTTGACACCATGCTTCCATTGCGCACTCTGATAAACATAAGGGAAACATTACTCTAATTACATAGCTAATCCATGGATATGATGCACTCCTTATCCAAATATGCATTAACCCTCTTTCTTTATCTGGTTACTATCATTATGATAGTCAATTCCTTTTATAATAGATCTTACTCCAATGCATTGCTTAATTTGTATATTGGCTTCTTTGGGAGTGTTCACCAATTCAGTCACTACATGATCTATTCCTTTGCCCAAATTCCATTGAATAATTGACTAACATGAGAGGACTTCCTGTAGTGGCTTCCAAAGACTTTATGGCTGCGCCAAGATTCATACCTTAACCTTTTGTAGTCTTGGATTTTGATCATCTTATGAAATATTTTTGTCATAGCACTCTTTCTTTGAGTACCTCTGCTTATTTTTAAATAAAATCCAACCTTCTCCCCTCTTAAGAGCTAAAGTTTTGGAGTTTGCAAAAATATGCAACCAACTAAATTTGTTATGCTAAATAATTTAACAAATTTATGAAATTATGTACAATTTTGTTCCAATAATGCATCAGAGTTATTCTTCTGATTTCGTGTGAAAATTACTTCCCAAATCAATTTTCTAGGTGGATATTTAGATTCCACTGTCCAATACCTTTCCAACGCCTTCTCCCATGCTCAATTGCGAGTCTTGAGAAGAAATTTATGGCTATTTACAAATTGCCCATCAATTTTTCTGTTCATTTTTCAACTTGGCGCTACTCTGCGCTGTAATTATGCATTTTTGCACCTACTCCATTGGATTTTTTGTGGGATCTCCATTGAGTTTCTTCATATACATATTATGGAAACTCTTTCCAAGTTTTGGCTCTTTCTGGGTTCTTGGCTGCTAGTTACAGCCTGCTGAAGTTCTAGGCCAAAATACCATATTGTAACTGATATGCTACATGTACCTTCTTTTCCATATTAAACACTTTTAACATGCCCATAAATTTAAGTCATATCTTGAAATGTCTTCTATGGTTCAATATATTTCCATTGACTACTCCTGCACCTCAATCTGATTCTGGAGCAGACAGTTATGGCTCTTTGACGTTAGACAGGTCTTAAAATTTACCCTTCACTGTTTGTGCTATAACTTTCTCATAAAAGCTCTGTTTGACGAAAAATTTACACCATTAGAAAGATCTATCTGAGCTCTTTCATTTGAGATGCCACCTTTAGTAAAACTTGGTCCCGTGGTTTTTGAGTTGCTAAAATGATCTTAAGGGACTCAAAAATGCATTGTAAAAAGATGACGTTCAAATGATATAAAACGTCGTAGAAAATCACTGATTTTCTGCCGTTGTTCACCCTTCAAACAACTTCGCGCGCTCAAATTTCAACCTCTAACCCATTTTTACCATGCGCAAAAAAAAAATGAGGTAAATTGTGCTTCGTGCACTTTTAAAACCACTATGTATCATTTCTCTACCGCGCCAATAAATTGCGCGCAATACTTTTGTTTCGCGCGCCAATATCCACCGTGCACAGTTTTGTTTCTTGCACTATTACCTGTTGCTCGTAGTGTTTTTTTTTTTTTTTGTATCGCGCGCTGATATTTTGTGCGCATTTCACTCTACACACTACACCATGCCAAATTTTATTATGCCCCCTCCACGTACCAAAACTCTACGTGCACCACTAACTAAACTATCGCGCGGAAAAATTTACCCATATTGCACGCACAACTACCATACTGCACTGTGCTGTGCCAATACTGCGCACACCACGCACACCATTTTTATGAGTGTGTACACCACACACACTTCTTATGCGTATGCACATTGCGCAATGTTAAATTTAGAGCCCACACCTACACACAAACATTTTTCCGCGCGACACCAAAATTTAGTGCGCACACCCGCACACTAACATTTTTCCGTGCGACACCAAAATTTAGTGCACACACCCGATCACTAACATTTTTCCGCGCGGCTCTGATATTTAGCGCGTGCACTAGCACGCCAATATCTTTCCGCACAGTGATGAATTTTACTTATCACAAGATTTTCACTACACCACATGCATTTTTAGTGCGCCGACCTGCGCACATTCATTTTTATGCGCATCAATTCCTCATGAATTCAATTGCAGAAATTGGGGCTTTTGCTTAACTTTTTCCCCAATTTACCATAGACATTCTGCAACCACAAAATTCGTTCAATTTCATCCCAATAAGACCAATTCAACCTCTGCAATTACAAATAGTCGTGGGTTGACATTTCTGGAACTTTTTCACCCAAAATCAATTCACGAATTGGGAATTTTAATTACGAATTCCACTCCATCTGTCATGGATTTACTGTAACTTCAAATTCGACCAATTCCGGGTCTGAATTTTCTAGAACATATATTAAATCAATAATATCTTACCACATGGTCAAATTTATGAATTTCCCCATGAATTTACCAACCAAAATTGGGGCTTTTTCCCAATTTTTATACCAAATTGTAGCTGAACTCTTTGCAACTCGAAATTTGGCCACTTTGAAATAAATTCTCCGTGGAATTTCGCTTCAACTCAACTTGTTCGTCCCATCCAGGCTCAGTGTTGAAAACTTTAGCTCTGATACCAATTTGTAACATCCCTGGCTACCAACAGGTCAGGCAATGCCACTACTCAGACGCTTTACTTAGCTTTGATGTTATGTTGTAACATCCCCAACAATCCATGCCGGGCCACGCTACTCTAGAGAACTCTTCCTTTCTCTCCGTGGAACATACTATAACATACCCAACATCCAAACTGAGCTATGCCATATAAATTTTTCTAACTGCATGCAATTAAAATACAGATGCACACAGAACTCTTGTGGAAGCATATATATAAAAACGTAGACAGAAAAATACATTATGTAAATGCACGGTATCATACTGAAATAACAGTAAGTGCATACATGCAACATATACAGGAAATACCCATAAATATAAACACAATTATAAATCATACAAAGGATAAATCCATAAAAATAAACACGGAAATAATAATGCAGCATGTAAATTTATCACAGAGTTGACACTTGTCTTGGTAAGAATATCACCAACTCCGTGTAGAACTTCCATGAACCTCCCAGCCTTGGATCACACTGTTCATCACTCTCAACAGTGAGTCACCCTCGATATGGGACTAAAATCCACCCAGGTAAAGGGTTCCTAACTAGGCTATTGGCTCATGGAAAATTGGAAAGACTTCGTCATAGGTGCCTACTCAAACTAGTAGCCTACAATCTCTCATTCCCCACATGCCTGTCCCACCCTAGGAAGTGTGCCCCTTCTCTGCTCAACAGTCCTTTGGCTGCCCCACTTCCATTCTAGGGCTTCAACAATAGGCCAGAAAAGAATCTCAGAGCCTTGTAGTTGGAGTTTGACACCTTCAGGAAATCAATTCCCACCAGTTCTCTCACCCATAGAGAAATTGCTCACGGTCCTGACAACCCGCCTCTTCAATATCCCACGGGCCCGAAAACCCGCTTCTTCAGTATCCCATGGGCCTGACAACCCACTTCTTTAGTTCGTCTCCCTAGCTAACCATCTATACAAACAAGTATGGCTATGGATACAGGTTCCGGTACAGTGACAAAAAGTATGGAGGATAACTGACTGCATGAGTGAAAATGGTCATGGCATTGTGGCTGAATGATGGGAGGAATGAATGGTCTGAATGATGGAAAAGATGATCAGAAATGAACTAAGTCCCAAAAATATGTATGCATGTCCCCAACTTGACCAATGTCATGTTGGAAGCTACTTTGGCCCACTTGTCCCCAACTTTAGAACTTAGGATAAAATAATTACCCATACTTTATACTTTAAGAAATATTAATATAATATTCCTTTTTGGCTTAAGCTCCTTAGCTTAGCCACTTTCCTTAACTTTTCCCCTCCCTTTCCCTAACTAGTGGAGTTTATTCCCCCATCTATTTTATCGTGGTCGGTCTGCGCGCAACGATGTATTTTATATTAATTATGAGATTTGTACAAAAATAGGCGCACTGGCCATTAACATCTAGGCTCTCCGACCTAATCAAAACATAAGCGTCCTAGGTTATAATAACTGGATCACCAGCCTATAAAACAAAACATATACACAAAGGCTCACTGACCTCATATCACGCACACTTAAGTTGTTGCGTGCGGTATCCGAGAATGTACCCATTTCATCATTTTATTGCGCAGTACATGCACACACTATACCATGGAAGATGCATGCCAACAGATATAAAATAGCTCACCAACTTAAGTACATTATTATATTTACAACAAGGGTTCAACCTAGGGATATTACAACTCCCTACTATAAACGATCCTAGACCGAGAGGTCGCGCGAGCCCCAGGAGGTGGTGGGGGGTTTGCATCACTTGTGCAACTTGGGGAGAGTGTGAAAAGTGTGTGGGTGAGTAATCATAATTAAATTAATTAAAAACTTAATTATTTGTGCATGTGGACATGTTTCATTGGGGATTTTTCTATAAAACAAATGGAGAAGAAGGGAAATGGACTCACTTTTCTTAGTACTATTATGCTACCAAAATTTGGTTGACTGTGTTTTACTTGTGAGAGTTGGGATACCAAGCTTGTGGAAAGAGTGGAAGATCTTCCTTGCGAGGCAAGCTTGGAGCTATTATTTTATGGTTTCTTGTATGTGACCCCTTTGTGTCTTGTGGGGATAAGGAGGAAGAAGAGTACCCCTAGCGTTGGATGAGAGGTACCGGTGAATTCCTTAGATTGGAAAGCGAAGGAAGGATGTGTTTAAAATATCCATATTGAATATAATCAACAACTACATCTTTCCTTAGTCACAGTGTTTCATTGTTGGTTATTTTTATTTTGTAAATCAATGATTAATTATTATAAGAATGTAAGGGAGGAAGCTTGAATAATATGCACATTTTCGAGTTCAGAGAAATAAGTGTTATAGCCAATTGAATATGTAATACTCCATTGTTTTGGATTTGCCTTCTGTTATTATAAAATAATTTCAGTTATGATGTTGTATAAAAATAACTTAGTTTTCATTGAAATGGAATGTTATAGATCCTTGATTCTTTTGGCCTTGCACTGTGTTGGGACAAATAGTTATAATTTATATTTCTTGAAATTATATTATATGCATACAATCTTATGAAGTCTTGTAAACCAATGCTATCGAATAGAATAACTGACTCTGATTAAAGCATACAATTGTGATCTGATTGAGTGATTCTTCTATTTATAAAATTTGATTCCCTTATATTAGCAAGGTTTAGTATTGTGGTCAAGAAATAGAATTAGTTCCTCCTCCGTCATAGAAGTGTAGAAGTGGATTGATTTTATTTACAAGAATGGATTTCTCTCTATTAAGATTCCTTGTGTGTGTTGTGTTGACGAAAAATTTGATTAAATTATAAATAATTTCCTTTTATAGTTGCTATGACTTGGAGACTACTGGTTGCTTCATTGAAATCATACGGTTTAGCTCAAAAGAAGATTGTTGGTGAGATAACTGGACTTGATCTACCTTGGTTGAAGTTTACTTATCCTCTCTATTCTCTATTCACTATTGAGTGTTGACGAAAATACCATATTTGAAATTTTGCTCATTGTCATTGAAATTTTAGATTTCCGTAATATGTCTATTTATCTCTACTTAGATCCAAAATTTTTGTTTTTTAGAGACTTCTGCAAAACGATTGATGAGCCCTTATGGAAAATCGACAATGGTTGATTTGGTATGTTATTCAAAATTGCAGTACATATTGAATTTTGTAGAGACCCTTGAATCCTTAGAGTTTCAACTCAAGAAACTGCGCAGTATGTAAGACTTGGAATTATAAGCCTTGGTAGTAATTTTAACCTTGTGTTGATCAAAGATTTTGAAGATAAATAGGGATTTGTTCCCAATTTAAGGAATCTAAATTAATCTCTCAGTCTTAGGAAATATATCTCTGATGGTCAATTAAAGGAAATGGTAAACCTGGATGGAGACAAGAGTCCTTGTGTAGGTATCTTCAAACTATAAAGTAACACCGAAACGATCGACCTTTTTGAAATTATTAGATAAGCATAAAGGTACTCTTATCTATTTTTTTGGGGGGTTCACAATCAAACTATAAAATTGACATCGAATCACCTCTTAGTCTTGCGATTACTTTAATACTTAGCAATTTTTCTTTCTCAGAAACAAAAGGGTGATAAACGATTCACCTCTGTAACATGGAATGGATTCGCATGGCTCCTTCTGAAGTCTGTAAGCTCTTCATAATTTTTGTGTTGCTTCTTTGTTGATATCTTAGTCTACCACAGTTGTGGTCATTAACAACGATATCGTACCTCTCACTTGTATGACCTCTCATTGTTACCCATGATTTTGTTCATCATGATGATGGATTGGTGATGGTGTACTCAGGCTCTTCATAAGAACTTTCTCCTGAGAAAATAGACATTCATCTCTGCCCAGAAAACATATTTTTGAAGAGAGTTCGCAGGCTTCTAATATACTGGGGTGCAAGAATGACCCATTCTTGAAGGCTGCCTTAAGCTAGGGTGCGAACTTCTCACACTGTGCAACGTAGCTAGGGTACAAACCTTCTCTAAAGCATGGAAAAAGATGAATTCTCGATGGTTCTAGAAGGGAATCTTCTAGAAGAATGGGTTGGCATTCGAATGGTTATCCTTGTACTGGATTCCCTGATATTATGGGATCATTCTTATCTAAGTAACCATCTCATTCTCTCCTATATATTGAGGGAATTCTCATGGAAAAGGTTAAGCAAGATTCATTGGAGAATTGGTGAAAGAATTGTGTGAAGGACTTGGCTTGAACAGTAGCTTGAAGACTCTAGCAAATCTATCAAGAGGATTTGATCTTCTTCATGCAAGGATTGAGCAAGTGTGTGTGTTGGAGCCAAGAACCATCGAAAGGAAGCTTGCGACATCAAGGCGATCAGGTTGTAATATTTACTTTCAATTAATATGATACAGTGGCATGTCCCTTTCCCATAAAGCTATTCTCACTTTATTGTGTAATTCCTTGATCATACACATAAGTTGACAGTTGAATATATTTTGCTATCTTCACTTTGGTTGGTTTGTGTTGTCTTGGTCTTGACCTCACGAGAGCACCGAAGCGAAGCAGGAGCAACAGAGACCCTAGGAAGCGATACAAAGGTATGTTACTTGTTCCTTCCTACTAGCTAATTCAATGGTAAAAAATTAGGGAAAGAGTCATGTCCTGTCCTGTTTTGTTCTAGATCCAGGTGGATCTAGGGAGATCTGTTAGTGTTCACACCTACCGATTAGTCCGATAACAAAATTGGCGACTCCATTGGGGAGATAACCCATTCTCTTTTGGTTTTTGGTATTTTTCCTTGGCCATTTTCTCTTGCTTTACTTTTCTCCTTTCATATCAATCTCTGAGTCTTCAGGATACCCTGATAGACCCTCTGGGTCCAGAGGCCTCTTCAAATTTTGTGTCTTTTTCCAAAATTTTTGCTTGTTTTCAGAGGTTCTCGCACTGCACTCCATAGTAGCCTGCAAGAACATATAGAGTTCGCACCCTGCTTTTAGGTTCAGTGCGAGGTTCTCGCACTCTGCTCAAAGCTCACTTGCGAGAATCACTCATTCTCACACTGTGTAACACTCTCAACCTGCGAACCCATTTTTTCAAAATTTTGGATTTGAGTCTTTGCATCTTCAACTGCCCAGATCAGTGTAGGTGCATCAAAAGAGTTTCTTGGACCATTGATTGATGTTTTTCTTGTCTTCGTTTTTGTGCATGAACAGTCTTAGGATTTCAAAGGCTCTTCCTGTCACTTGTTCTTGACTTTTATTGGCAAAGCTATACTCTCTGATTTTGGAATCTGAGTGTGCTTGTTTGGTTAAGGACCGACAATCGATTGAAAGTTGAGCTTCTTTGTCTTTATCATTTGTTTATTCTTTGAAAAATCACTTTTCTTATGCAATTGAAAAGACTAGTTTGGTTTGCTTGTTATTTTTGTTTCCATTGAAAGAGTAGTTTGGGTTTTTATCATTGCTTGTTCATTGGTTTTTGATTTTCTACACTCTCACCATCAGGGTGTGGGTCCTTTTTGAAAAGTGAACAAACGTTTTTCTTTCAAAAGCATTTTCGTTTTTGAACACATTGAAAATCAATTGTTGAAGTTATTGAAAAAGAAACAATAGAGAATTGTTCTTTTTTACGTGATTTGTTGCATTTGCATTTTAAAGGAAATTGTGTCTTGTAGTTCAAAGTTTGATCCAAAAACTTCTCTTTCCCTCCCGTACATAGGATTCATTGAACGAAAATTGATATATTTCATTCTCATCCGTGCATCGTTGGGTCAGAGTCTTATACAACATAAGTTTCATCTCTGTTTCCTTTGAGTAACAACATCTCTTAATAACACTACGCAATTGTAAAATTTACCTAGTAACTCTTTTCTAGGGCTCTCTTACACCAACATTTAGCTAGGCTAGCACTTTGGAGTAGGAAGAGAGATACACTCTCCAAAGCACAAAACACACAATAGCATCTTGTGTTAAGGAGTGTTAAATTCCATTTGCAACATCTTGTCCTGGGAAGCCCTTCTCACACAAGGGTCAAACACGAGGTCGCATTGATATTGACAGAGTTACTCACCCTGTTTTGTTGATATCAGGGTAGAGATTGCACGTATTACAAAGATCACTTGGAGGTATAACCACAATGATGAGTGGAAGAATTTTGAGTTGATTTAGGGCTAGATACCCTGCCCTTGCGTGTGGATCGGACTGTCGACTGTCCCCCTAGGCTTTATTGTTTTCGGTGGTAACCTTAGTGGCCTATCTTTCTAGGTTCTTACATGAGGTGACTGTGAAGGGGAAAGTCTTCATGGTACCTGTAATTGACGTTGACCAAACTCACTCAGGCTCCTTGGAGGGTATACCCACGATTATGTGTGGGAGCTTGCGCCAGGGTGTAAGTTCGTTAAGCAGGTCGTCAGCGTAACTTTTCCACCCTAGCCCAACCCCTTCTCATCTTGTTGTTGCGACGTTGGATTTCATCACCAACTAGTGACTTCATAATTAGAAGGTCTTGTTTGCTTGGTGTTGCTTCCTAGATTTTGTTTACTAGCACGTGTTGTTTTTACCAAAGTTGACCATACAATTTTCTTCGTGAAGTTTGTCACTCGTTTACAATAGCTCCTCCACGTTGTTCACATAGAATGCATGGTTTATCTCCAGAGCATCTGGAAGGTTCTCAACCCTTTC
The DNA here is from genome assembly GCA_009831015.1 of Picea engelmannii. Classification (NCBI taxonomy): domain Eukaryota; kingdom Viridiplantae; phylum Streptophyta; class Pinopsida; order Pinales; family Pinaceae; genus Picea; species Picea engelmannii. Next base: position 272,453 of record ML792527.1, read on the forward strand.
CTACAAGTACACCTGAGGGCTCTCCTTGGCAAAGTGAAGTCACAGTCATCACCACGCCACAAGTGGAACAAACTGACTCTCTAGAGCATTTCTGAATTACTAATACTCGAGAGGACTTTTGACTTCACCCTGATTCTGAGCGAACTTTTATGCGACTGAATTCTTCCAGAGACTTAGTTGTTACATCTTCTAGATCACCAGTTGGACCCTTTCCTGACATAGAAGGCCAAGATCTTTTTTGGTCTACAGGTGTTTTCCGAAGAGACCTGTTTGGTACAGGTTCACCTGTGATTTTCGAGATCAACTCGCTTGTGATTTCCGAAATATCTAGCCCAGAGATAGTACCGTTTACCACGGCCTATCACTTTACCATCCTTGCCAAAATGGCCCATATCACGGATACTATGAGTGTTCCAACTGGGTTTATTGCGGTTAGTCTTTTTCCCATCAACACACCACGTATGCCCAATGTCATTCCGACACTACCACCTGGATACCGTGCGTTGAATACTTCTATTCCCACTCCTACACAAATGCCATTTGGCTCTCCTGGTGGTCCTTCTTCTTTTGGGCACTCTCTTCCCGGTTTTATTCCAACACTCCCTCAATTTTCTTTTGGAGGACCTTCTTCGTCTTCTACTGGCAGTCTTAATCCTAGTGGCACTATTCCGTCATTCACACCAAATTACTAGGTTTCTGCTGGTGGAAAATTTCACCAAGGTGGTATGAATCCACCCCCTCTCAACGGGCAAATTCCTTTTGGAACGCAAATCCCACTTGGAACACAACCCCTAATTGGAACACTACCCCCAATTGGAACACCACCTTCGATGGGAGGACCAACCCCACCTTATGGTCAAAACATACCTCCGTCCTTGGCCCAGTATTGGAATTAGTTGATACAACATCCTCCTCAATTGACTGGGGGGGAGCAGTTTCTAGCTGCATCCGTAATACCCCCTAGTATGGGCCAACCATATCCAGGTTCGTTCAATCCCATTTGGGGGGCGAATGCTCAAACTCAAGTCCCTATTCTAGGGTATAATCCTATGAGCTACTATCCTCTCCAACCACCATTGAATCTGCCTAGGTCTTCACATTATATGCAGACAGCTTATGGTCCTACTGGTTTGCCGACAGGGCTTCCTCCCCAAAGCCACCAGTACCCACAGGTGAATCGACAGTTACCCTTCATAGCCACTTTGGATCTTCTAGACTTGTCAAGGATTTTAAATGATCCGATTCGTCACTCTCCCCAATGGCTTGCTATCCCAACCAAGCTACCATCAGACATTCCTAAATTCGATGGAAAAGTGGGAGAGGACCCAAACAATCACATTATGACTTTTCACCTATGGTGTTCATCCAACTCGTTGATGGATGACTCTATTCGTTTACGTCTTTTTCAACGAACTCTCACAGGTTCTGCTGCGAAGTGGTATATATAATTGCCACGAGGTTTCTTCTCTAACTTCAACACCCTAGCTATGGATTTCCTCACACATTACCAGTTACTGATTCGTTATGACACAGGGACCGAAATTTTGACTTCATTCAAACAGAACAAGGCCACTCATATATATGATCACATTCATGAGTGGCGACGACGATGACGTCTTATTAAACTCGAACTCCCCGATCAGTTGCTGGCATAATGGTTCACCAAATCATTTGTGAACGACATCGATCGTGACATCGCCATGGGTGGAGTAGTCACAAAAGAACAAGACATAAGTCGTGCTCAGTATCTTGACCTCGTTTACTTGCAAACGGGAACCCTTTACGATTTACTACCTGACTTACCTCGTCCTTCCACTTCCACTAGTTCAACTACTCCAGCTACTTCGCATGCAGCTGACGGTGTGATTGACACTTTCCAGGCTCAACCACATTCCGCCTCAAGCACAAACCCCAAACCTGCTTCTTTTAATGTTCAAAATGATCCATCTCGTGCCCCTCCCACCGGCAAGACTTTGAGGTAAATGCAGTCCAATCTACCCCAGCTGGTAAAAACAAATCTAGAAAGGGGAGAGGTAAGAATAAGGAGGACAAAAATACTTCTCAAGCAGAGCGAACCAAAACTACACCTGTTGAAGATCGGGAAAAGCGTAAACCTCGATACCCTTATCTTATCTGTGGTGATGATCACTACATGAAGGATTGTCCATGATGCACCGAGGTCACTAAGTTCCTTCAAGGAGCTCCAAGACCACCTGCACTGGCCGTTTTATCCCAACCCTTCCCATCTCAACAATAGGCTCAGTTGGTCATTCATGACCAACCCTCATCTTCTACTACATCCTATATTTTAATGTGTACTGGCGATTCAAAGTAGAGCGATGTTGCACTCACTACTCGAGCCAAAGATTATTCTTCCTCTAAAGAGAAGGTTGATGATCTACCCCCTTTCTTGGTACAACCCTCTCTCACGACTCCACCTACCAATGGTCCTCTTCATCTCGAACGACTGAGCCTCGACACAGTTCCGCAACCCCCCCCCAAAGGGCATCATTTGGAAATCGACTTTCAATCCTCATGCTTGTGCTGCCCAGAACTACAACATTATTGAAGATCTGGCCCAAGCACCTTTTGTGATGTCAACCCTTGAAGTCCTTCAAACTTGTCACGTACAACGAAAGGCACTATTTAAATCTATCGATGGAATCGATCCGACGGATACAAATTTAATAATTTTTGACTTGGAGGATCACATTCCATGGTTACCCCCTCAACTCGCGTTCCATATCCAAGTGATTGTCTCTGACAAAAACATTTGCCGAACCATTATCAACGAGGGTGCCTCGACGTGTGTCATGTCTCTTGCTTGCTGGAAAGCCATTGGCTCTCCCCCTTTGAATGAATCCCATAACACTCTTAAAGCCTTCAATGGCTTCGGTTTTAATCCCTACAGTGTCCTTCCTTCTTTACCCATCACGTTAGAAGGCAAAATGGTCCAAGATGAAGTGGAAGTCTTTGACACTCCCCTTGATTACAATACTATGCTTGGATGCAGCTGGATCAATTCCATGCGTGCAGTTGTGTCAACACTTTTTCATGTGGTCCCTTTCCCACATCAAGGAAAGGTCGTCACCGTCGACCAACTAGCCTTATTTAATTCAGATACCCATACTAGCAACGTACCATTCATCGCTAAAACCCCACCGGGTTATGAGAACGTCGGTGTAGGCCTTCTAAAAGACTCTTTGTTAATGGGTACTTTCCCCATTCCATCGCTCGATGTTTCACGCTCGTCTGTTGCTTCAATCAACATGATCTCCACTTTGCTTCCCAAACTTCCTGCGTCTCACGACCCCTAAATAGTACCTGACCCTAGAGATCATCTTCGTTTTGGTGAAGAAATTCCGTTAAGTCCAGTTGAATCCACCTATCAGGCCATTCAATCAGCAACACCTTCTACCCCCTCTCTTGATGAGTTGTCTCCCGATCCTTTTCGTGTCATTTTTCCCACAGACGAGATGATCATGTCTGTCATGGAGGACACCCCTTGGGACGATGGACATCATCGTTCCATCCTCTTTCTGGAGAAACATACTATTGAGAACTATCAACGGATTTCGACCCCGTTGACTGTTGTTGTCATTTCCACCATTCCCAAGTCTGCACACGATGTGTTTTCCGAAGGGAACTTAAGCAATATCTCACCCACTATTCCCCTTGACATCTTCGTCAAACCTGGGATTGTCGAAAATGTCCATATCAGATCTTCGTGTTCTTCTAACAAAGTTGTCACCTACACGTCCCTTTTCAAAGAGTTTCGTGACATCTTCGCATGGAGCTACGAAGAAATGCTGGGTATCGACCCTGAGATTGTGATACATGAGATCAAGACATAGCTTGACGCTAAACCCATCTGGCAATGCCTTCATCCAGTTCACCCATGTAAAGCGGCGGCTATCAAACTCGAAGTCGAAAAACTTCTTAAAGCTGTCTTTATTTATTTGGTGGCTCTCACAGACTGGGTTTGCAATCTTGTCCCGATCGACAAGAAAAAAGGCACAATTCGTGTATGCGTTGATTATAGGGATATTAACAAAACTTGTCCTAAAGACAACTTTCCTACCCCTTTCGTCGATCAGATTGTCGATGATTGCACCGGAAGTGAAATATTCTCTCTCATGGATGGTTTCTCCAGGTATAATCAAATCAACATTATTCCCGAGGATCAACATAAGACTGCTTTTATTTGTCCTTGGGGTACTTTTGCCTATCGGAAACTTCCTTTCGGTCTCAAGAACACTGGCGCAACTTTTCAATGCGCTATGTCTTATGCTTTCCATGATATCAAGCACATTGTCCAACCCTATCTGGATGATTTACCCGCTCACTCAATGCACTGAGTCGATCACCCAACCCACCTCTGAGCCATTTTCGTTCGCTGTCGGTTCTACCGTATACGTTTAAATCCTCATAAGTGTGTTTTCTGCGTGGAATCCGACCACCTTCTAGGTTTTATCGTTTCGTGTCAAGGGATCTGGGTGGATCCTTTCAAGGTTGAGGTGATCCTTAATCTCCCTCCTCCTTCTACACTTCGCCAGTTTCAAAGTTTGCAGGGGAAAGAAAAATTTCTTCGTCGTTTTATTCCAAATTATGCTGAGATAACTCGTGGATTTACGCGGCTCCTCAAAAAGGGTTCAAAGTTCATCTGGGATACCATTGCCAACAATGCTTTCGAAGCTTTGAAATTTTCCTTAACGCGTGCTCCGCTTCTCTTTCCCCTCGATTACAGTCGCGATTATTTCCTCTACCTTGCTGCCTTGGATTACACCATTGGTATGGTTCTCGTCCAAGAGGATGATGCTAACGACAAACATGTTATATACTACTTGAGTCGAAGTCTAACACCTACTGAAATCAAGTATTTACATGTCGAAAAACTGGCCTTGGCTGCCGTCCAAGCCGTCCAACGCTTCCATCACTATATCCTCTCGCGCAAGACTACAGTGATTTCTCACTACAACCCTATGCAACACATTCTTACACGTCAATTGCTAGGGGGAAAGTACTCCAAATGGATTGTGATACTCCAGGAGTTTGAATTGGACTTCGAACGTGCCAAGTCCAAGAAGTCCTTAGTATTTGCTGAGTTGATATGCAACTTTCCCTATTCTGCAACGGAAAATGTAGCAGCTGATTCATTACCCGATGAATCTCTTTTCCTTATCAACACTGATGATCTTTGGTATGGTGATATCATTATATATCTCTCAACCCAGACTTTCCAGCCAACTTTGTCTAGTACTGATTGACGTCGCATATGCTATCAATCTCATCAATATATTATCCTCGGGGATACTCTTTATCGTCGGGGGATTGACTCTGTTTTTCGACATTACCTAACATTCGACGAAGCTGAGAAAGCTCTGAATGACTGCCATTCTGGAGCCTGTGGTGGTCATATGTCTGGGTATGCTACTGCCCAGAAGATCTTACGAGCAGGGTATTTTTGGCCTTCTTTATTTAACAACTGCATAATCGCCGTTCAAAAATGCCATGCTTGCCAGACCTATAATCAGAAGATGTGGTCACATCCTGCTCCTCTTCACCCTGTGGTATTCGTTGGTCCCTTTGTGAAATGGGGCATCAATTTCATGACATGTCACCCTCACTCGGCCAGGGGGCATGGTTACATTATTGTAGCCGTCGATTACTTTACGAAATGGGCCGAGGCGATGCCGACATTTGAAAACACTAGAAAGACCGCAACATTATTAATTTTAATCACATCATAGCTCGTTTTGGTGTTCCCCAAGCTATCGTCACTGATCACGGTAGCCACTTCAGAAACTTCATGATGTCCGAACTTACTGAAAAGTTGGGTCTTCTCCATGATAAATCAATGCCCTATTACCCACAAGCCAATGGCCAGGTCGAAGCAATCAACAAAGTTCTCATAACTATGCTCCAACGCATGATAGGGATTCACAAAACAAGTTGGCACACAATGTTGTTTTCGGCATTGTGGGCTTACCGGACATCCGTCAAGTCCGCTACTGGGTTTACACCTTTCCGGTTAGTCTATGGTGTGGAAGCCATTCTCTCAATTGAATGCGAGATACCCTCTTTAAAACTAGCTGTTGAATTCCTACCAAACACTTCTGCTGAGGAAGAATGTCTATTGTATCTTATGTGATTAGACGAAACTTGACGCGATGCTACCCTAGTCATAGAAGCTCAGAAAAAACGTGTCAAGGCCCAATACGACAAACATGTCAAGCCTCGCATTTTCTCTGAAGGAGATCTCGTTCTCCTCTATGATCAAGATCGAGATATGCTAGGAGATGGAAAATTCGAAGCCATGTGGTGAGGTCCTTATATCGTTTGACGAGTTTTGGAAAAAGGAGCTTATGAGTTAGTATATTACGATGGTATCCCTTTGAGTGAACCCAGGAATGGGTTGTACTTGAGGAAGTACTATGCATAAAATCATCTTTGCACGAGTACTTGTATTTTTATTGTATCATACTTCTTGTGTGTTACTATAGCTTGCTTTTGTCGTTATCTGGTCTCTACCCTTATGTGACATTGTGTTTGATTTCCAGATGTCGGAGTCATCGCTACCCTATATTGGCTTCGCTGATGGCGCTAGCCGTAGTACTCAAAACCTTGCTTCCACTGCATGGGAAATTTACGCCCCTACAAATGAACTTGTCTCCTTACGAGGTGTGTGTCTCGGCCGTGCGAACAACAACATTGCAGAGTATAGCGCTGTTATTGAATTATTGGCTGATGCTATCTCGCTCGGAATTCGTCATTTGGTTGTGTGACTCGATTCGCAGCTAGTAGTACTACAGTTAAGTAATGTCTATATTATTCGAAGTCCTACTTTGTTACGAGTGTATTTGCAAATTCGCCTCTTGGAACGTTATTTTGATTACATTGAATATCAACATATTCCTATATGTCTAAATACATTAACTGATGCATTGGCTAACTATGTATTAGATAGACATTTGGATCATTTATAAATCAATCACATCAATTTTCATAACACATGATAAACCGGTAGAAGCCGTCTGTATATATAACGATCAAAAGAGTTTTTTACAAAAAAAAAAAAGTTTTTGTCCGAAGACCAAAATGTCAAAATCTGAAGCTCATAGCTTCTACAAAGTGACGTCATGGATGACGTTCATGGTAACACATGACTTCCCGGACAACTCTATGGAGCAGTCGACTGTTGGACTCTGACACTCCTACTGTATGACGCTGATCGCGTCGTGGAACCTCTCCAAGAGGCATGTCTAGAATATCTGCTGTCAAATCCTCTAGGTTTTGTTCCACTGCTTGATAATCCTTGACTTCCCATTGTGGCACTGGTGCTACCTCTCCTCGCCGCTGAATGGGAGAAGTACCAGGAGGTCAGTAAGGTCCCACATCTGTGTCATCAACAATGAATTTTGTATTTATTCTTTAGATGAACATATAAAAAACATTTGAATATGATGAAATTAACAAAAACATTTAAAAAGAAAAAAAAATTGTGTACTTCTTTCCAAGTTCCCCTCACTGAGCATCCTCTAGCAGGACTAAGTCTGGATCTCCTCAGAAATCCAACACAGCGTAATAATAATTGTCAACCATCAACATCTATGGTTGCATCCAGTCGAAGAAAGTATCATCATACTTGATAATTGGTTCAGCTACGTGCCGGGCCATGAGATGACACCATCTCAGCATTCTTGGATCCCTGGGAGCCGGTAAATTCCACTCCACCTGCAGCCTCAATAATGGAACCTTCTCGAGAAAGAAGGACACTAACAAATATCCGTACCCGAATTTCTTCAGGTTTCCTCGTCTGCTTTTAGTCAACTACCTTTTCATACTATGAAGCACAACATCTGCCCAGTTAAAAACCTGAGGTTCAGTACACTCGATGGCATACTGGAAGTAACTCTGTAGCACCATGTGAGGAGCAGAACTCCCAACCATCTGAGCTATGGTGAACAGGATAGTATGGAGGGTCAAATCCCATACACCCCAAATAGCTACTTTCCCTTTCTTCCTCTCTGCCTTGGGAACATAGTGTAAGTGGTAGTACTCACTCATGGGCAACCCACCACCTCTGCTACCAGTCAGGATCACATGGTACCCTCGCCATGATAGTCCAATCAAGAAGTAAATGTCCTCAATATCTAAGGACAGTGTGTGGACCCCTACATGAAATACCTGTTGATTGGGATCCCACATATGCACAAGGTACTCTAATAACCTGACTTGGGCCCTCATGCCCGGGATACGAAAGTACTTCAGAAGGCCATAGTTTCTCAAAGCAGCAATAGTGGGTGGATGATTTCCGACAATGTCATTGTCTTCTTCGTGCTCCCTTTTGCACCATTCAAGAACCATTTTGATGGCCAAATACCTGCATAAGAAGCACAAGAAGAGGATTAGTAACTCTATTCATGAATTGGTTCTCTTTCATTGAGCAAATTTAAAAAAAACTTTTGTGCTTTGCGGTTCTCACAGGTGCCCTTTAGGTACAGTGTGAGAACCTTGCAGGTTGTTGTGGGCTCACCTGCGAGAATGACCCATTCTCACAGGTCTCGTGTAGCCCACCTGCGAGAATGGATGAGCACAAGTAGGGCTCACAAAACCAACTCAAAAAATGAATTTTAACCAATGAAAATGAAAAATAAAACCATGAAAGAGTAGAGGACAAAGAGCCTACCTCATTGTTGCTGATGGCTCATCGAATGGATGCTCGTAACTCCCGCAATCTGACGCCAAACTTTGAGGGTAAAAGAGGGGTTTTTGGGCTCAAATAGTGAAAAGTGAAAATGATATGGCAAAAAGAGTTTTTACTTCTTTATATTTACTTTTACCATGTTATTTGTTTTTTTATAATTATTTATTTATTAAACCCTAATCCCTAATGTCCTTTTGAGTGCAACTTTTGCAGGCATAACGACTTCGATGTTCATGTACAAGGATGCAGATGTATTTTTTCTTTGTCATTGCGTGTTTTGATTATTTTTTATGGTTTTTGTATAAAACCTTGAGCTTGGTCTTTGTCCGTTCTCACACTTGACAATACATGAGAGCGCGATCAAGCATACTTTTATCAATTTTTAGGGCTCAACAAGGTTATACGAAAAAGGAACCCCCCTGGAGTCCTCTTTAAGCTCTTTTCAGACTCTCTAAACATGAAAAGATAGCCGAGTGACCTTGCTATTTTCATGCTCGATAAAGTATTTGAAGAAAGCATATGGTGGGCAATAATTTATCTCTTTTTCGGTCTCATCAGACTACTTTACGAAAAAGGAACTGAGAGAGTTCTCTTTTAAGTGTTTTTCCAGACTCTACAATCATGAAAAACCTTTGAGTTTTCTATCTTTGGACTCGTTAAACAAACATCGACAGACCCATAATGGGATCGAACCACTCCTTCTTAGGGTTCGTTAAACATACTCCGAAGGACTTATCCGAAGGATAAGCTTATATCAACAAGCATATGTTATCCTCCTCAAGCTTGCGTAAAAATAAAGAGGTACTCGCTAGAAATGGTGGGGGAAAATTTGGGAAAGGGATATGTTATCATCTTCGTATTGATTGGCAGTAAAAGTCGCTCTTGAACATGACACCCCCTATTCATTATATTTGAAGCTGGTTTGGGAAATCCATTTGTCTCTCATTCGATTTACTACAAGGTCATTCCCTGTGTCGTCTTTGAGTCAATGCTGCCAAATCATTGGTCGTGTCGTTCATATGTTCAAGAGAAGTCCATCTGAAACCTCTATTGAGTCAACCATATGTAGTTATCCATTCTCTCTGTGTCGACCTTCCCTGTGTCTAGTTTAATTTACATCATACTCTGTTTCACCTTCAAAATCTGTTACTCATTTCGTGTCATTGATGGGGGATACATCAAGGCCCTCTTGTGATGATTTTTGTTCCATCGACTTCAGCTCATTATCCGGAAACAAAAATTAGAAATTCTTTGGTACCTTGGAGCTTGCATGCCTCAATGGCAGGTTTCCTCACTTTCGACAGTGGGTTTACATCATTGACCCCTGATCGAAAGATTCCATCGGATGTTTGACTTCAACTCACTCATTCACACTTGATGGATTTTACTAGTGTACCTTGGGAGTCATTGACATCAATGGTGATTTCCCCCGCACTTGTTAACGATTTCATCAATGACCAGTAATCAAGTGGTTTCTTCCATGTTCGACTTCAACACATGTAATCACATGGTCAGATTCATAATTTTGGGCTACGAGATTGAAGACCCTGGATATCATCTCTTTGTCTAGGTTGCGATGGAATATGTATAAGCTGCGACACATAGATCCACTTTGTATGTCTTGTGGCTATGTCATCTTAATTTAAATTTTCTCGCATAGATCCATAGTGTATTCCTGGTGGCTATGCTATATTTTGACGGCATGGATCCACAGTGTATGATTGGTGGCCATGACCCATGTCTACGATGTCATCAGTCTGTGATCTGAGTATGGGAATGCCTACCTCAGAATTAATATGTATGATACTCTGCAGATGCTTGGTTGTTCGCAGGTTTCTAATTAGGTGTGCTCCTTGTTTCCGACACACACATGCAGCTTACAAAGTCTTTCGACTGTCACTGATTCCAGCCTCATACTTTGGGGGGCATTCTGTTACCCATGATTTTGGTCATCATTATGATGGATTGGTGATGGTGTACTCAGGATCTTCATAAGAACTTTCTCCTGAGAAAATAAACATTCATCTCTGCCCAGAAAACACATTTTTGAAGAGAGTTCGCAGGCTGCTAATATACTAGGGTGCGAGAATGACCCATTCTCGCAGGCTGCCTTAAGCTAGGGTGCGAACTTCTCACACTGTGCAACATAGATAGGGTGAAAACCTTCTCTAAAGCATGGAAAAAGATGAATTCTCGATGGTTCTAGAAGGGAATCTTCTAGAAGAATGGGTTGGCATTCGAATGGTTATCCTTGTACTGGATTCCCTGATATTATGGGATCATTCTTATCTAAGTAACCATCTCATTCTCTCCTATATATTGAGGGAATTCTCATGGAAAAGGTTAAGCAAGATTCATTGGAGAATTGGTGAAAGAATTGTGTGAAGGACTTGGCTTGAACAGTAGCTTGAAGACTCTAGCAAGTCTATCAAGAGGATTTGATCTTCTTCATGCAAGGATTGAGCAAGTGTGTGTGTTGGAGCCAAGATCCATCGAAAGGAAGCTTGCGACATCAAGGTGATCAGGTTGTAATCTTTACTTTCAATTAATATGATACAGTGGCATGTCCCTTTCCCATAAAGCTATTCTCACTTTATTGTGTAATTCCTTGATCATACACATAAGTTGACAGTTGAATATATTTTGCTATCTTCACTTTGGTTGGTTTGTGTTGTCTTGGTCTTGACCTCATGAGAGCACTGGAGCGAAGCAGGAGCAACAGATACCATAGGAAGCGATACAAAGGTATGTTACTTGTTCCTTCCTACTAGCTAATTCAATGGTCAAAACTTAGGGAAAGAGTCATGTCCTGTCCTGTTTTGTTCTAGATCTAGGTGGATCTAGGGAGATCTGTTAGTGTCCGCACATACCGATTAGTCTGATAAAACTCATGACAACTTAATCTTCAGGTGAAGCAAAACAATCATATCCCAACCCAATATTTCCTCTCATCCAATTCTTTTCCATTGAAGGATAAATACATTACCTTCTAACCTTTATTTTTAAATAGATTTTACGACTACTGGTTTCCTTCAGTTAAACCAAAGTTAAGTAAATAACTTTTGGTGGTGTAGATATTTTCTAGATGCGTTCTTTCCATGAAATTTGAAGTGTTTAGTTATTAAATTCTATATCAAGAAGTAGTTAACAAAACTTAGTACCGACACAAAGGATAAAATGGTATATCTGTTGGAGTTTCAGGTTAGTGGTTTCCTTTTTGTTAAATCCCGAGTTAACCAAATTGGAGGTAATCATGGATTGACAATATAATTTACACTTGTGAAAATTTAATTACACATGTAAATATTGGAAGTTAAGGAATGTTTAGTATCGCTTAGGGTTGGGTGTAACTCCATGAACCTTAAATGATTTTAATTCCTCTTGGATTATTCCTTAACTGCGTGCATCGGTGATTACTTAGAACTGGTAGTGATAATTATGTTATTATCTCTTGGGTTAATTTAAAAAAAAACTTTCTTTTAGATGTAAAATAGATTCAACCTAAATTTGTTATAATCAAGGGACTTAGTAATAACCTACTTCTATTTTTGAGTGAAACTGTTCTAACCAATTTATCCATTTAAGTTAAATTGAGTTAGACTTAAACCTAGAAAAAATATTTAGGTAAGAATAAGTGTGGCTAACTTGAAATAACTATGACTTAACGTGATCAATAACTTAAGCATATATTCTTTTTTATCTCCTTTACTCTAACCAGATCATTTTTGAGTTAGTAAATTTTTCTATAAAACTTAATACATAATCTAATCCTAAAACTTATGTATTGGTTACATCAGATAAATAGTGTTTGGAATTAGAGTGAGACTTACAAAAATATTATAAATTAGATTACTATTCTCATGTCCTTAATCTACTAATCACGAGTAAGGAAATTTTAGACTAAAGGAACACATGAATTAGATCATAATTTATTTGAATTATTACTTATTACCGTTTGAATGATCGATTAACTTGTTCAAATCTTGTTGGGATTAATTTTGTTGTTTTGAATAAGAGGGTCGTTACAATATTTAACAAAAGTTCACGTGTTGAATTCAATTTAATCTAGACATTGTATATCTTCGTTTTATTCCATATGAGTAGATGATTGAGAATTTCATTTGCTAGAACCACAAATTTCCTTTGATGAGTGTACCTTGAACTAGTTGTGCAAGGAATAAGGTTAAGAAAATAATAATATCCTTGAACATAGATCATCTACCTAGTGTCATCATTTTACTTGAGTAGTCCTACTTGTGATATTGTCGTACAGATAATGAGAAACATTGTTAACACTTATAAAAAAAATATATGTATAAAGAAATAAATTTTACTTTGATTTATTCGCTTATTTGCAAGTTGTGTGGAAGAGGGAGGTTACATATGGTATCAATGCGGGTTCAAGCCTATGACATTGGACCATTATGCCTTCCATTGTGTTAAATACAATGATTAATGATGTATCAATAATAAATTTTGAAATTTTCCATGCAGGTATCATGGTTAGAGGACGCAGGGGAAGTAGACGTTGTGGTGTGGGAGGAAGAGGTGTGCCTCCTCTAGTTGTATCCATTCCAGAGGGATCTAACCCTGAGGGAGATGAGCAGGCTACTGAGTAGGAGAAGGTTGTTGTAGGAGATGTGGTAGGTATGATGATATGCTTCCATAGGATGTCAGAGCCATTGATCAACCGCCTGGATTGAGATGAGGGCAGAGCATCTGTTCCTAATGAGGGTTCACAATGCACTGCAACAGATAGTAGAATTATAAACATAGAACTTGAGAAGGTGAAATTTCTTGAGTTCTAGGGTGCCACAGATGACTTAGACATCAAGGCATGGTTGGAGAACATAGCGATGTGATTCATACTTCATGATTACACCTCCAACATGAAATTACACATGGTGACATTTCAACTGAAAGGGAGTGCTCTACTTTGGTGGAAGACACTACTACCTCAACTAAACATGGTCGCTGAAGACGTGTCATGGGAATTGTTCGAAGAGGGATTTTGGGAGAGTTCAACTCCTTATGACAAGGTAGTCGTACGATACTGGAGTATGAGGCCAGGTTCGTGGAGCTACTCATATATGCTCCACATCTGAACACAGAGAAGTCAAAGGTCAACAAGTTTGTGTTCATCCTTAACTTCAACATTCATGTGAAGGTGAGGATCCCGATGCCTCAGATGTTGCATGATGCAGTTCAAAAGGCCCTCATAGCTGAGGAAGAGATGAATAGTGGGGGTCAAGGCATGACTCCTTCTAGACTGACTGGACATAAGACACTGGGAGCACAACATCATCAGAAACTAGCTAGATAGACTTATGGGAACTGTGATACACCTAGAGGAACTATGTTCTCGACACCGCTACGAAAGACTCCTCAACATAGGACTCCCTACAGAGCAACACAAAAACAACAACAACATTGTCCATAGAAATAGTAGTAGTTTAGACATGTTCAACAAAACATACCAGGATCACAGAATGTTAGGCTGACAACTTCTACTTCGGGGACCAGGAGAACTAGACCAAAGAATGGATGTTGGACATGTGGAGAACTCAAGAAGGTGAAATGTCTTGATTTCTGGGGTGCCATAGATAGCTTAGATGCCAAGGCATGATTGGAGAACATGGGAATGTGATTTTCACTTCGTGATTACACCTCCAACATGAAATTCTGCATGGAGGTATTTCAACTGAAAGTGAGTGCTCTACTTTGGTGGAAGACACTCCTACCTCAACTAAACATGGTCGTTGAAGACCTGTCATGGGATTTGTTCGAGGAAGGATTTCAGGAGAGGTACTTTTCAGATGAATTCATTGAGCACCAACTTATGAGTTCAAATCCTTACAGCAAGGTAGTCATACGGTACCAAAGTATGAGTCTGGGTTCATGGAGCTACTTAGATATGCTCCACATCTGAACACAGATAAGTTAAAGGTCAACAAGTTTGTGTTTGGACTTAACTTCAACATTCATGAAAAGGTGAGGATCCTGATGCCTCATATGTTGCACAATTCAGTTCATAAGGCCCTCATAGCTGAGGAAGAGATGAACAGTGGGGGTCAGGGAAAGACTCCTTCTAGACCGATTGGACATGCAACAACGAGAGTGCAACATCATCAGACACCAGCTAGACACACTTATGGGAACAATGATATTCCTAGAGGACCTATGTTCTCGACACCGTGGTGATAGAATCCTCAACATAGGACTCCCTACAGAGAACCACAACAACAACAACATCAGTTTAGGCCTATTCAGTAGAATAAACCAGTATCACAGACTGTTAGGCCAATAAATTCTACTTCAGGTACAAGGATAACTGGATTGAAGAATGGATGTTGGACATGTGGAGAGCCACATTACCAACGAGATTATCAGATTGAGAAATCTAGAGCAGTCGGATCATCAGGACCCACTACAATTGGAGATTTGGGCTAGGCCCACATGATACATGCAATGATGAATAATTGCAAGGCCAAGCAGTATTACACCATGCTTGAGACGTCAGGTATGATCTCCGATCAAAATTTTAGTATTTTGATAGATCCAGGAGCTACACAGAGCTTTATTTATAGTGCAACGCTTAAGAAAATTAAGGTAAAGGCAGTTGAGCAGGACGAGTTCAGATACGTAGAAATGGAATAGGGAGCCAAACAAAAGATTGGAGGAAAGGTTATGGGTTGTAACATTAACTTGGGTGATTTTGTAATGAAGGAAAGCCTATATGTCACGATATTATGATCTTATGACATAGTGATTGGCATGGACTGATTAGAATCACATGATGCAATACTTAACTGCAAGACAAAGTGGTTAAGTTTGATGGATGATTTGGGACAGAGTAGAGTGATTGTAGAAAGAAACCAAGGAGTGTCTTTGAGGTTTATTTCTTTCCTACAATTACAAAAAAGTATGCGCAAGGGATGCAAGTTATATTCCATCCTAGAACTTAACAAAAAGAGTGAGGAGGAAGGATTAGAAAACCTTCCAGTAGTATCATATTTTGTAGATGTATTTCTGGAGGAACTACCAGGTTTTCCTCCAAAAATATAATTGGAGTTTACCATATATTTTAAACCTGGAACATAACCGATTGCGAGAAATCCATACCGGATGTCAACACTTGAATTGCAGGATTTGAAAATGAAATTGAAGGAGTTGTTGGATTTAGGACTTATACATCCAAGCGTATCGTTGTGGGGTGCGTCGGTTATTTTTGTGAGAAAAAAGGATGGATTGTGGAGACTTTGTATTGACTATTGAAAATTGAACAAAGCTATGATCAAGAATTGGTATCCGTTGCCAATAATATATGGTTTATTTGATCAGATGAAGGAAGAAACAATGTTTTTGAATATTTACTTGAGATCGAGATATCATCAGTTGCGAATTAAGGAAGAAGATATCCATAAGAACGCATTTAAGACGAGGTTCAGACACTATGAGTTTACCATTTTACCATTTGGGTTGATGAATTCCTGGGGCATATTTATGAGTTTGACGAATGGGGTATTTTGTGAATACTTGGACAAGTTTGTTCAAGTATTTATTGATGACATACTAATTTATTCTCAAACAAAAGAAGAGCATGACAAACACTTGAGATTGGTTCTATAGTGTCTAAAAGAAAAAAAATTGTACGTGAAGCTATCAAAATGTTCTTTTTACCAATAAAATATTCATTACTTGGGACATATCATAACTGGAGAAGGTATCGATGTGGATCCAACGAAATTAGAGGCTATTATGGAATGGACAACTTCGATGAACATACAATAAGTATGTAGCTTTATGGGTTTAGAAGGATATTACCGATGATTCGTCGAAGATTCGAAGATATCAAATCCGATCACAGAATTGTAGAATAAAAACAAGAGATTCGTATAGATAGATAACTGTACATAAGCATTTCAAAAGATTAAGGAGTTGTTAACGCGGTGCTAATATTGAGGGTCCCTGACATGGAAAATGAATTCTTGGTATGAACGGACACATCCAAGGAAGGTTTAGGCAGAGTTTTGATGCAAGACAGTCAAGTGATCTCCTACATTTCAAGGAAATTGAGAAGGCATGAAGAGAACTACACAACGCATGATTTGAAGTTATTAACAATCGTATATGCCTTACGAGTTTGGAGACATTATTTGATTGGAAAAAAAATTGAATTAAAGATAGATCATTGTGGATTGAAACATATATTTACTAAGAGTGATTTGAATGCGAGACAAAGAATTGGTTAGAATTACTTAGAGAATACGACTTTGATATTACTTACATTAAAGGAACGATACACATAGTAACAAATGCATTGATTCAGAGACCACACATATTCTCAGTAATACCTCTTAAGATGAATCTTCAAGAAAATATTCTAGCTTTACAGATTGATGATGATTGGTACAAGGAAGTTAAGTATAATACTATACAAGATACCATGATGGTACCAAGGTATGAAGGTTATTCATTTGACAATGGTAGATTGTTGAGGTATAACAAAAGAATTTATGTACCTCCAAACGACGAATTAAGAAGTTTGATTTTAAGTGAGGCTCATCGAGAAGTATACATATCTCATTCGAGAGTCACGAAGATGAAGGAATACCTTAAGCCTTTATTCTTCTAGAAGTGAATGAAATTGGACATAGTTAGTTACGTGGCGAGATGTCTATAATGTCAACAAGTGAAGGTTGAACATAGACATCAAACATGATTGTTACAGCCAGACGTTGTTTCTGAATCGAAATGGGAGGTCATTTCGATGGATTTTATTGTTGGATTTCCACTGATGGAAAGAAGACACAATTCGATTTTTATGGTCGTTGACACTCTAACAAATAGTGCACATTTTATTCTAGTGCGCACTGCGTATTAGGCACCAGATATAGCTAGAGTTTTTGTTAGAAAGATTGTGAGACTACATGGTGTACAAAGGAAGATCATATCTAACCGAGGATCAATGTTTACTAGAAAATTTTGGACTAGTTTCCAAGAGGCCTTGGGAACACAATTGAATTTTAGCACAACATATCACCTCGAGACAGATGGTAAACTAAAAAGGATGAATCATATTTTAGAGGATATGCTGCGTATGTATGTGATGGATCAACATAAGCATTGGTAAGACTTCTTGACATTAATAGATTTTGCATACAACAATAGTTACCAGAGTATGATTAAGATGACAACATTTGAGTTTCTTTATGGATGATCGTGTTAGACGCCCCTGAGTTGGGACATACTAGAGGATAGGATTCTGGTAGGACCAAAAGTAATACAAGAAATGGAAGAAAAGATGCAATCGATAAGACAAAGGATTAAAGAAACACAAGATTGATAGAAAATTTATGCCGATGCGCATCGAATTGACTGCAATTATGAGGTTGGCAACATAGTTTTCTTGCGAGTAAAACCGCATAAGAGTTCTATCAAGTTTGGAAAGGGTGCTAAACTCTATCCTAGGTTTGTGGGACATTTCGAAGTTGTGGAAAAGAAAGGACATGTGGCTTATTGACTGTCCTTTCCTCATTCTTTGAGGTGTATGCATGATGTTTTTTACATATCTGTTTTACGACATTATGTTTCAAATCCATCACATGTTATTGACATGAGTTCTTTGCAGGTGTCGGACAAGGTTTCTCTCATGGTAGATCCAATCCACATTCTGGACCATTGTACTTGAAAGCTACTACATCGAATATTCGATTAGGTCAAGGTCCAATGGGACAATTATAGTCCACACTCGGCTACATGGGTAGATGCATATGAGATGCGTCAATAGTTTCCTTATTTGTTTGATAGACTAGATATGTAGATCTATGTCAGATACATTTATTTTCTTTCATTTATAGACTATACAAACTTCATGATGAAGTTTAAAACAAGAGGGGGTGTATTTAACATCCCTTTCTACTAATCACACTTTTATTGACTTATTCTTTGAGTACACTTGCATGCAAGTGATCCGGATATGCTACATTATGATTTTCGTCTCGATTATGAGTTATATATGATTATGTATTGTGATTTATTGTTATTTTCATATGTATGTGTATTGAAATATATTATTGACGAGTTCTCCTGAGTGTGAAGGACACATGGAAAATTATGGATGTTGATGGCATCAATGGACTTCCTTGGACTCTAGATTGAGTCAGGAAGTGGATTGTATTTTTTTTGACTATTTCATTTACGCACACGTGATATATGATTGATTATAGTATGATTTATGTATATGGATTATTGATAGTACTCTTGTCAGTGGATTCAGGCTTGGAAATGATTGCTAATCCAAATCACATAAGGAGTAAAGGGGTCATGCACAAAAACCAGACATTTGAGAGGGAAGTGTGGCAACATCCCTGTCACATCCTACTAGCACTCCCGTCATGACCTGAACCGTAGGTTAACGATTACCTAGTTCGAGAGGTCCACAATATCATGAGGACAGTCTGAGACAATCACTCACAAAGAATTCTAAGGGGCGCACAATAAGGTGGCAACCTTTTTCCTTCTTAGTATCTCGCAAGGTCGACTGAATGGAGTGTTGACTCCAAGGGTCAAACAACTTCCAAAACTAGTCAAAGGTGAGTGGCACCCTTGGATCACAACGGTGCGTTTTGAAGGGCATTTTGCGTGATTAAAATGTGATTCAATAAATATATATGGCCTAGGAAATTAATAAAATCCTTAGACCTTGATAGGATAGAGTATTAATTAATCGATAAGTTATAAACTTAGAAGCCTAACCAAAGTCTAAGCCTAAATCTAGACCAAGTCTAAGTCTAAATTTAAATAAAGGACTGAATAAAATAAGAAATAAGTTAAAAGGTTTGAGATAAAATCAAATTCTAGGAAAAGAGAGAATACAAATTTAAAGGATTGGGAAAATTTCACATGTGTGCTAGAAAATAATAAAAGGGATTTTTAAAATAGAAAGAAATAAAACATGAGAGAATAGGTGTACACATCAAATAACATCTTGAGTCAAACTACCAATAAGTCTAACTAAAATAAGACTCTTAATCCCAAGGGAAGCACACCATTTACTGTTTTGAAAGTATTGAAATTAAAATCCCTTTAATGTTTTGAGGCATGAGCCATCATATGAGATCGAAGGAGATTGTAATTGCCTTAATGTCTAATGGATTACACATATTTTGAGCATCGAATCATATCTATATTGTAAATGATCATTTAATTGTAATAAGTCTTAGTGGAAGAATTATTTGATTATGATGTGAAAGCACTAGCGTAGTCAGAAGGAAGGCTTGAGAATCCCCTCCATGTATACATATATGTAATCTATATCCAAATGAGGTTGTTGAAGAGTTGTTGAAGAATATAGTAATTTGTTGCTGGAGTTTATTGTTATCTTGTTGAAGAAAAGAAGACGTGGAGATTTGTAAGAACCTATGTAAATGTTTCTGAATGAATATAATAGAGGATAATTGCTTTTAGAACTCTGCATATGCTTACTTGTGAGTAACTGGGTAATGTTGTGTTACTTTCTTTCTGTGTTTTATATGCCTATGTGTGCATTCCATGATTGAATGAATGAACCTGTAATGTTCTATAAGTTTCAATTGTTTCTCTTATGAAACACTGGCGCAACGAGTGCAAAGTGTCCACGCAAGGAGTGCAAAGGCATAGTCGTTTTTAGACTCAGTTGCTCAGGAGAGATAATGTGAATTGTGTATATTGAGTGCAAGGAGTGCACATATACTCAGTGGAGTATAGAAGCTCAAAAATATCCATGCAAGGTGTGAAAAGGGCCAACACTTAGTCAAGTGTTGAAAGAATCTCAAGGAAGACGAGCGCAAGGAGTGTGTGGGAGGATCTTCTAAAAACATACAAGTTTCAAATTTTAGTGAAGTGCAAGGTGTGCACTGGAAGTCTGAATCACTTCAAGTGTTAAAGCTCAGGAGGGATAGTCAAAATAACCCTTTGGAGGAAGGACCCTTTCATTTTCAAGTTCAAGTGGACGAGATCTGATCGAAGAGGAGGAATTATATCTTTTCTATCCATCATATATGGGAAAGTCGCATGGGTGTTAACCTAGGAAGCCCTTTGGACTTCACAAATTCGATGATTTTCATGTGTTATGTGCAAAGGAGACAAGTTTTCTGAAGTCCCAGGATCTGGAGTGAATCTGGACCATCCATTTGTGAGGACACATGTCCGCAAATCTAGTGTTGTTCAGAAGTCCAATGATCCGGTGATTTGGAAGTGTTGAAATAAAAGTGTGCAGAACTCTTGAAGTTCCAAAGCACATAACAAATCCTAGTCGTTGGCGCAAAGAGCCACGTGTCAACAGATCTCAAAATCTGGAGATCTGGCACTCCAGAGTAAATTGAGTGTAAGTTTGCTTGGGTTGAGAACTCTCGAAGCCCTGAAGGCCAGAGCATATCTCGATCATCCATTTATGCGGAAAGGTGGACCATTGATCACAACCCTTTGCGAGTTCTCCAGTTCGAAACTCTAGAAGATTTAAGGTGTTGTGTTGTGAAATGATGTGAATCTCAGAGCGCAAATTAAAGATCAACCATTGATCTGAGGTGAGCTTCAGTCATTTGATCTGCAAGTTTGGAGTTCATGATTTCGGGGGTATGTCATTTTGGAGTAGGTAAAACTCTCGAAGTCCAGAGGCTTGAAATATCTGTGAATTGTAGATTTCAATGTATGTTAAGAGTCATTGATCTCCACCATAGTTCAACTATTCACAAAATCAATGTTCATGAAGACTATTGTGTATTATAGTCAGAACTCCCGAAGCCCAAAGATCTGAAGTGGCATAGTCCCTACTGCTCAAGCGATTTAGGCCACGGGTTTGGCTTGAGGTCACGAGGATTTCTCCGCTGAATGGATAAAACCCTCGCGAACTTGAATTTACACACAGGGAAAGGGAAGAATTCCCATGACACATGTTTTTGAGGGTTCAGAGGGAATATGAGAGATAATTCATCTCCCTACTATAAAATATCCTAGAATGGGAGGTCGTGTGAGCCCTAGGAGGTGGTGGGGGGTTTTCATCAAGTGGTATCAGAGCCCAAATTAATCTCTGTGTGAAGTAAAATTTAGAACCATGCTACCAAGAAGATGTAGAGATAGACCAGTGGTCGATGCAGCCATGGAAGAGGAGATCCAACAACTTTGTGCAAGGTTGGATTCCATGGATACAAATAAGATAAGAGCACCTGATGTTGGTGACGTTAGTGAATCTAAAAATGAATATGTCGAAGCAGAAGAAGTTGTGGGAGAACAAGTAGCAGAGGAGCGACTACTGAGAGTTGTCAAACTGGGAACCAGAGAAAAAACAGAGGTCCCAATGTATGAAGGTAATTTAAATGTAGAAGAATTGCTTGAATGGGTAAGTGATTTAGATAAGTACTTTGATTATGATGATATTGATGATGAGAAGAAGGTGAAGCACACAATAACCAGGTTGAAAGGACATGCAACCTTATGGTGGGACAAATTGCAAGCTAACATAATATACAAAGGTAAGTCTAAAATCAAGAATTGGGATAGGATGGTAGCTAAATTGGAGGATAATTTCATACCCAAGGATTATCAGATAAATCTATTCATAAAGCTATAGAATTTGAGACAAAAAGGTTTTTCGGTGAAAGAGTACACCGAAGAATTTTACAAGTTGAACATAAGAGCAGGGCATAGAGAGAATGATGAAGAAAAGGTTGGTAGGTACATTAATGGATTGAGATATGAGATCCAATATGATATTAGCATGATGACAATGAGAACTGTAGAATATGCTTATTAGGTAGCCCTGAAGGCAAAGGAAAAGTTGGAAAGGAAGAAAAGTCAACGAAACAAAGGAAATAGTCCTAACAGAGGAAGAGGAGGAGAAGTGAAGTGTTATGCCTGTGGAAAAATAGGGAAAATGTCCTGGGAATGTCTTGAGAAGAAGAATACAGGAGGTAGAGAAGCTCACATTTTTGAGGCACAGAAGAAGAACGTGGAGACATAGATTAAGGCAAAAGCAACGGAAGAAGGAGGATCACTCATGATGAGGAAAGTTCTCGTGAATCCAGAGAAAGAGGTAAGAGAACTAGTCCATAGGAACGATTTGTTCATAACTGCTTGAAAGAACAGAGATAGGGTATGCAAGGTGATCATAGACAGTGGGAGCATGAATAACTTGGTATCCATGAAGATGGTGGAAAAGATAAATCTGAAGACAACTGCACATCCAAATCTGTACAAGGTGTCATGGTTGTAAAAAGGACATCAAGTCATGGTAAGTCGACAATGTAAAGTTGAATTTAAGATAGATGGTTATTGAGATGAAGTTCTATGTGATATTATACCCATGGATGTTTTTCACGTTCTGTTGGAAAGACCGTGGCAATATGACAAGAATGTCATACATGATGGGAGAAAGAACACTTATACCCTTGAGAAAAATCGGTGTAAGCATATGTTGTTGCCAATAGAAGATAATGGAGTCAAAGAGGAAGATAGTCCTAGTATACTTCTCATGAGTGGGAAGGAACTCTTGAAAGAAGTCAAGAAGGAACATGAAATGTAGTTTGTTGTTGTAGGTAAGACGATATTCATTCTCACAAGAACTTATATGAATGATTTTCCTGTATAAATTTAGGAGTTATTGGATGAGTTTGATGATATTGTGGTGGATGAATTACCTCACTCTTTACTGCCCATCATGAGTATTAGTCACCATATAGACCTTATTCTAGGAGAAGGTTTACCAAATAAAGAAGCATACATATTGACCCCTCAAGATAATGAAGAGGTCAAGAATCAAGTCCAAGAGTTTTTGGATAAAGGTTTGATCAGGGAATGTTTGATCCTGTGTGTCGTACCAACTGTGTTGAGTCCGAAGAAGGATGGAGGTTGGAGAATGTGCATAGATTCAAGAGCCATCAACAAGAAACCATCAGGTATAGATTTCCTTTACCCATAATGGATGATTTAATGGATTGCTTGAGTGGAGCTAGTTATTTTTCCAAGATAGAATTGAAGAGTGGTTATCATCAGATAAGGATTAGAGATGGAGACAAATGGAAGACAACATTTAAAATAAATGAAGGATTTTATGAGTGTCTTGTTATGCCGTCCGTCTTAACAAATGACCCGAGTAACTTTATGAGGTTGATGAATGAAGTAATCGAAGATTTTATTGGTAAGTTTGTGATTTTTTATTTAGATGATATCTTAGTTTTTAGTAAGACTGAAGAGGAGCATTTGAGACACTTGAAGATGGTGTTGAGGAGGTTCCAACAGGAAAAGATGTTGGTGAATTTGAGGAAATGTTCTTTTATGAAAAAAAAACTTATATATTTGGAGTTCGTAATCTCTTCAAATTAATTGAAGATGGATCTAGAAAAGGTGATGGAAATCAAAGAATAGACTTCTCCAAGAAGCGTGTTCGAAGTAAGAAGTTTTCATGGGTTGACAAATTTTTACAGGAAGTTCATCAGAAATTTCAATAGTATTTGTGCACCCATACTAGACACCATAAAGAAGGAGCATATATATTTTAGTTGGAAAGAAGAGGATGAGAAATGATTTAGAGTGATGAAATACAAGATAGCATAACAACCTATTCTAGTTCTGCCATATTTTAAGAACAACTTTTAGGTCAAATGTGATGCAAGTGGATTAGCCATTGGTGCAGTTTTAAGTCAAGACAGTAAGCCTATTGCTTATTTCAGTGAGAAGATGGATGATGTTACGAATAAGTATTCCACATACAACAAGGAATTTTATGCTATGATTCAAGCTTTGAAAAAGTGGAGGCATCATCTTATTTCGAAGGAGTTTGTCTTATATACTGACAATCAGGCTTTGCAGTTTATAACCAGACAAGAAAAATTGAACCAAAGACATGTCAAATGGGTAGAATTCATGCAGAGTTTTAGTTTTGTTACTAAGCATATTAGTGGAAGTGCTAACAAAGTTGTAGATGCTTTGAGCATGAGATGTTTGATCTTGCAGGAATTCCAAGTGGAGACTTTAGGATTTGAACACCTCAAGGAGATGTATTAGGAAGATCCATATTTCAAGGAATATTATGAAGCATGTGAGAACCCTTTGCTAAGGGACACAAATCAATGGATGGAGTATCTGATCCAATATGGACTATTTTTCATGGGAATCCAATTGTGTATCCCAAAATGCTCAATGAGGGATAAATTGCTAAAGAAGAAGCATAATGGAGGATTGGTTGGACACTTTGGCCATGATAAAACATATGTGCAACTGAGTTCTTCATATTATTGGCCAGGTATGAGGAATGATGTGAATAAGTTTGTGGACATATGAAAAATTTTCCAATATGCCAAAGGAAAGCAACAAAACACTGGATTGTATCAACCATTGCCTATTCCAGACAGGCTGTGAGATGCTATAAGTATGGACTTTGTTCTGGGATTGCTAAGAACCTAGAGAGGAAGTGATTCAATATTTGTGGTACTTGATGGATTTTTTAAGATGGAGCATTTCATACCATGTCACAAAACCAGTGATGCTACTCACATAGCGAATTTATTTTTCAAGGAGATTGTGAGATTGCATGGGTTTCCCAGAAGCATAGTTTTAGATAGAGATACAAAATTTGTGGGACACTTTTGGAGGAATTTGTGGAAGAAGATGGGGACAAGTTTATCTTTCAGTTCAACATATCATCCTTAGACAGTTGGACAGATGAAGGTGGTTAATTGAAGTTTAGGGAACCTGTTAAGGAGTTTGGTCACTGGACATAACATCCAGTGGGATCAAATTCTTCCCCAAGTAGAGTTTGCATATAATGAATCACCAAATAGGAGTACTGGTAATATCCCATTCCACATAGTATATGGGATGCATCCAAGAGGAGTTTCATAATTAAGAGAATTGAAACAAGATGAATTCTGAAGCGCAGGAGCAGAGGAATTTGCTTCAGAGATGTAAAATTTGCATGATATGAGCAAAGGACAACTCTAGAATAGCAGCCATAAATACAAAAGAAGAATAGACCAGAGGAGAAGAGAGGTAAATTTTGAAATTGGAGATCGGGTTCTGGCACATCTGAGGAAGGAAATACTTTTGAAAGGGAAATATAACAATATGAAGATGAAAAGGATAAGACCGTGTAAGATCCTCAGAAAATTTGTTGCAAATGCTTATGAGATTGAATTGCCAGAGGACATTGGAATATCACCAACATTAAATGTAGCATACTTATACCCTTACATGATGGATGATACAGAAGGGAAATATGGTCAGGAGGAGATTCAGTGGAAGCAAAAAATTCCCGTAATAGACAAGCAACAAATAGATAATATTTTAGATCAGAGGATTGCTAAGAAGACCAGGAGAAAAAAATATTATGAGTATCTGGTTAAGTGGAAAGATCATCCAACAGAAGATGCCAGTTGGATAATTGAACTTAATATCCAGAAGCATGAAAAGACAATGGAGGAGCTCATGGATAGGATTCCATGAATCTTTTTGTCCAGAGGAGTATTATATAGGAGCATCACCATTAATGTTCAAGGAGGCCAAGTTGAGGACAACACATCATCCAACACGCATATTCAAACTGTTTTGGATCTTAAGGGGAGCACATCACTTAATTTTTTGAAAGTATTGAAAATAAAATTCCTTTAATGTTTTGAGGCTTGAGCCATCATATGAGATCGTAGGAGATTGTAATTTATTTAATGCCTAAAGGATTGTACATATTTATAGCATCAACTCGTATCTATATTTTAAATGCTCATTTAATTGTAATAATCCTTAGTGGTAGAATGATTTGATTATGATGTGAAAGCACTAGCGTAGTCGAAAGGAAGGCTCGAGAAGCCCCTCCATGTATAAATATATGTAATCTATACCCAAATGACGTTGTTGAAGAGTTGTTGAAGAATATTGTAATGTGTTGCTGGAGTTTATTATTATATTGCTGAACAAGAGAAGAAGTGGAGAGCTATAAGAACCTATGTAAATGTTTCTGAATGAATATAATAAAGGATAATTGCTTTTATATCTCTATTTATTCTTGGTCGTGAGTAACTGGGTAATGTTGTTTTATTTGATTTCTGTGTTTTATATGCGTGTGTGTGCATTTCATGATTGAATGAATGAACTTGTGATGTTATATAAGTTTCAATTTTTTGTCTTCTAAAACATTGGTGAAAGGAGTGCATAGTGGCCACAGAAGGAGTGCGAAGGCATAGTCGTTTTCAGACTCAGTAGCTCAGGAGAGATAATGTGAATTGTGCAAAGTGAGTGCAAGGAGTTCATGTATAGTCACTGGAGTATAGAAGCTAGAGAAGACCCATACAAGGCATGCATCGGGCTAACACTTAGTCAAGTGTTGAAATAATCTCAAGGAAGATGAGCGCAAGGAGTGCATGGGAGGATCTTCTAAAAATATTCAAGTTTCAAATTTCAGTGAAGCACAAGGTGTGCGCCGGAAGTATGAATCACTTCGAGTGATAAAACACAAGATGGATAGCGAACATAACCATTTGGAGGAAGAACCCTTTCATTTTCAAGGTCAAGTGGACGAGGTCCACTCAAAGAGGAGGAAATTTGCATGGGTTTTAACCCTAGAAGCCCTTCGGACTTCACGAATTTAGCGATTTCCATGTGTTGTGTGCAAAGGAGAAAATTTTCTCGAAGTCTCAGGATCCAGAGTGAATATGGACCATCCATTTGTGAGGACACATGTCCATAGATCTAGTGTTGTTAGGAAGTCCAATGATCCAAAGATTTGTAAGTGTTGTAGTAAAAGTGTGCGGAACTCCTGAAGTTTCGAAGCCCAGAACAGATCCTAGCCGTTGGCGCAAAGAGCCACATGTCAATAGATCTGGGAATACAAAGATCTAGCACTCTAGAGGAAACTGAGTGTAAGTTTTCTTGGGTTGAGAACTCCCGAAGGTCGGAGAAGATATCGATCATCCATTTACGAGGACAGGTGGACTGTTGATGACAACCCTTTGCGATTTCTCTAGTTTGACACTCCAGAGGATTTAAGGTGTTATGTTGTGAAATGATCCGAAGACCAAAGAATGAATTAAAGATCAATCATTGATCTGAGGTGAGCACTAGTCGTCCAATCCAGGAGTTCAGAGGTCGCAAGTTCGTGGGTATCGCATATTGGAGCGAGTAAAACTCCTGAAGCCCGGAGGAACGAAATATCTATGAACCATAGATTTCAGTGTATGTTAAGAGACATTGATCTCCAACATAGTTTGGTTGTTCACGAATTCAACATTCGAGAAGATTGTTGTGTATTGTAGTCAGAAATTACAAAGCTCAGAGCTCCTAAGTGGCATAGTCCTTACTGTTTAAGTGATTTAGCCCATGGGTTTGGCCCAAGGTCATGAGCATTTCTCCACTGACTGGATAAGATCCTCATGAACTTGAATTTGTGCATAGGGAAAGGGAAGAAGTCCCATGGCACATTTTTTTGAGGGTTCTGAGGGGACCCAAGAGATAATTCAACTCCCTACTGTAAATGATCCTAGACTGGGAGGTCGCGTGAGCCCTAGGAGGTGGTGGGGGGTTTGCATCACTTGTGCAACTTGGGGAGAGTGTGAAAAGTGTGTGGCTGAATAATCATAATTAAATTAATTAAAAGGTTAATTATTTGTGCATGTGGACATGTGTCATTGGAGAATTTTCTATAAAACAAATGGAGAAGAAGGGAAATGGACTCACTTTTCTTAGTACTGTTATGCTGCCAAAATTTGTTTGACTGTGTTTTACTTGTGAGAGTTGGGATACCAAGCTTGTGGAAAGAGTGGAATCTCTTCCTTGCGAGACAAGCTTGGAGCTATTGTTTTATGGTTTCTTGTGTGTGACCCCTTTGCGGCTCGTGGGGATAAGGGGGAAGAAGAGTACCCCTAGTGTTGGCTAGGAGGTACCGGTGAAGTCCTTAGATTGGAAAGCGAAGGAAGGACATGTGTAAAATGTACATATTGAAGATCATCAACAACTACATCTTTCCTTAGTCACGACATTTAATTGTTGGTTGTTTTTATTTTGTAAATCATAGATTAATTATTATAAGAATGTAAGGAATGAAGCTTGAATAATATGCACGTTGTCGAGTTCATATAAAAAAGTGTTATAGACAATTGAATATGTAATACTCCAATGTTGTGGATTTTCCTTTTGTTATTATAAAATAATTTTAGTTATGATGTTGTATAAAAATAACTTAGTTGTCATTGAAATGGAATGTTATAGATCCTTGATTCTTTTATCCTTGCACTGTGTTGGGAAAGATAGTTAGAATTGATCTTTCTGGAAATTATAATATATGCATACAATCTTATGAACTCTTCTAAACCAATGCTACCGAATCTAATATCCGACTCTAATTAAAGCACACAATTGTGATATGATGGAATGATTCTTCTGTTAATAAAATTTGATTTCCTTACATTAGCAAGGTTTAGTACTGTGGCCAAGAAATAAAATTACTTCCTCGTCCGTCATAAAAGTTTAGAAGTGGATTGATTTTCTTTACAAGAATAAATTTCTCCCTGTTAATATTCCTTGTGTGTGTTGTGTTGACAAAAAAATTGATTAAATTATAAATAAGTTCCTTTTACAGTTGCTATGACTTGGAGACTACTGGTTGCTTCATTGAAATCATATGGTTTATCTCAAAAGAAGATCGTTGGTGAGATAATTGGAGTTGATCTACTTATCTCTTCTATTCTCTATTCACTGTTGAGTGTTGACGAAAATACTATATTTTAAATTTTGTTCATTGTCATCAAAATTTTAGATCTCCATAAAATGTCTATTTATCTCTACTTAGATCCAAAACTTTTTTTTTCCAGAGACTTCTGCAAAACGATTGATGAGCCCTTATGGAAACTCGACAATGATTGATTTAGTCTGTGATTGAAAATTGCAGTACATATTCAATTTTGTAGAGACCCTTGAATCCTTAGAGTTTCAACTCAAGAAACTGCTCAATATGTAAGACTTGGAATTATAAGCCTTGGTATTACTTTTAACCTAGTGTTGATCTAAGATTTTGAAGCTAAATAGGGATTCGTTTCCAATTTAAGGAATCTAAATTTATCTCTCAGTCTTAGGAAATCTACCTTTGATGGTCAATGGTAAACCTAGATGGAGACAAGAATCCTTGTGCAGGTATCTTCAAACTCTAAAGTAACACTGAAATGATTGACCTTTTTGAAATTCTTAGATAAGCGTAAAGGTACTCTTGTCTATTTTTTTTTGGGGTTCATAGTCAAACTATAAAATTGATGTCGAATCACCTCTTAGACTTGAAATTACTTTAATACTTAACAATTTTTCTTTCTCAGAAACAAAAGGGTGACGAACGATTCACCTCTGAATGGATTTCCATGAGATAGATTCACATGGCTCCTTCCGAAGTACGATAAAATTGATGTCGAATCACCTCTTAGACTTGAAATTACTTTAATACTTAACAATTTTTCTTTCTCAGAAACAAAAGGGTGACGAACGATTCACCTCTGAATGGATTTCCATGAAATAGATTCACATGGCTCCTTCAGAATTTTTGTGTTGCTTCTCTGTTGATAGCTTAGTCTACCACAATTGTGGTCATTAGCAAAAATATCCTACCTCTCACTTGTATGACATCTCATGACAACTTAATTTTTAGGTGAAGAAAAACAATGAAATCCCAACCAAGGATTTCCTCTCATCAGATTTTTGTTGGATTGCCACATACGGCAAGGAGACACAATTTGATTTTTGTGGTCGTTGAAACTCTGACGAAGAGTGCACACTTTATTCCAGTGCGTACTACGTATCAGGAACTAGATATAGCTAGAGTCTTTTTTAGCAAGATTGTGAGACTACATGGTTTACAAAGGAAGATCATATCCGAATGAGGATCAATGTTTACTTGACAATTTTGGACTAGTTTCCAAGAGGCCTTGGGAACACAATATAATTTTATCACAACATATCACCCCGAGACAAATGGATAAATTGAAAGGACAAATCATATTTTAGAGAATATGCTGCATATGTACGTGATGGATCAAAAAAAGTGTTGGGAAGACTTCTTTCCATTAATAGAGTTTGTAGAAAACAATAGTTACCAAAGTATGATTAATATGGCATCGTTTGAGTTTCTTTATGGACGACCATGTTAGACGCCCCTGAGTTTGGACATACTAGAGGATAGGATTTTGGTAGGACCAGAAGTAATCCAAGAAATGGAAGAACATATGCAATAGATAAGATAAAGGATTAAACAAACACAAGATTGACATAAAATTTATGCCTATGCGCATTGCATTGATCGCAATTATGAGGTTGGCGACAAAGTTTTCTTGCGGGTAAAACCACATAAGAGTTTGATCAAGTTTGGTAAGGGTGATAAAATATCTCCTAGGTTTGTGGGACCTTTTGAAGTTGTGGAAAAGAAAGGACCATGTGGCATATAGACTAGCCTTGCTTGATTCTTTGAGGTGTATGCACAATGTTTTTCACGTATCTGTTTTACGACATTATGTTTCAGATCCATCACATGTTATTGAAATGATTTCTTTGCAGGTGTCAAACGAGGGTGCTCTCATGGTGGAGACAATCCACATTCTATACCATCGTACTCGACAACTACGATGCCAAATAGTTGATTAGGTCAAGGTCCAGTGGGACAATTATAGTCCACACTCAGCTACATGGGAAGACACATATGAGATGCGTCAATAGTTTCCTTATTTGTTTGATAAACTAGATATGTAGATTTATTTCAGATACATTTATTTACTTACATTTATAGACTATACAAACTTCGAGATGAAATTTAAAACAAGAGGGGGTGTATGTAACATATCATTCTACTGATCACACTTTTATTGACTTATTCTTTGAGGACACTTTCATGCAAGTGATACAGATATGCTACATTATGATTTTCGTCTTGATTATGAGTGATATATGATGATGTATTGTGATTTATTGTTACTTTCAGATGTATGTGTATTGGCATATATTATTGATGAGTTCTCCTGAGTGTGAAGGACACATGACATGTTATGGATGTTGATGGCATCAATGGACTTCCTTGGACTCCAGATTGATTCAGGGAGTGGATTGTATTTTGTTTGAGTATTTCATTTACACACATGTGATATATGATTGATTACAATATGAGTTATTTATATGGATTATTGACAATACTCTTGTTGACAAATTCAGGCTTGGCGATGTTTGTTAATCCGAATCACATAAGGAGTAAAGGAGTCATGCACAAAAACCAGACATTTGAGGGAGAGGTGTGCCAACGTCCCTGTCACAGCCTACTAGCACTCCTGTCGTGACCTACACCGTAGGTTAATGATTACCTAGTTAGAGAGGTCCATGATGTGGCGAGGGAATACTGAGACAATCACTCACGAAGAATTCTAAGGGGCACATAATAAGGTGGAAACCTTATTCCTTAGAATCCCTTAGTCTCTCACAAGGTCGACCGAATGGAGTGTTGACTCCAAGGGTCAGACAAATTCCAAACCAGTAAAAGGAGAGTGGAACCCTTGGAGAATGACAGTGCATCTTGAAGGGCATGTCATGTAATTAAAATGTGAGTCAATAAATCTAGACGACCTAGGAAATTAATAAAATGCTTAGACTTTGATAGGATAGAGTATTAATTAATCAATAAATTATAAACTTAGAAGCCTAACCAGAGTCTAAGCCTAAATATAGACTAAGTCTAAGTCTAAATTTAAATAAAGGACTAAATAAAATAAGAAATAAGTTAAAAGGTTTGAGATAAAATCAAATTCTAGGAAAAGAGGGAATACAAATTTAAAGGATTGGAAATATTTCACATGTGTGATTGAAAATAATAAAAGGTAATTTTAAAATAGAAAGAAATAAAACATGAGAGAATAGGTTTATGTAAATGTGTTTAAATTGCACATAATAGATCTAGCTAAACAATAATACAAACATTCACAAAGAGAATTGGAGAAAGAAGAAGAAGGAGAGAAAGAATGAAAGAATTCTCATTAACTGTTGTGAAAAATGAATAGTTTACACATGATATACTCTATATAGATCAATGAGTGCGCACTAGAGGTGAAAAAATGCGCCATAGTGGTGGTCTAGAGTGATATGGACACAGACCAATAGTTATGGGAGTGAAATGCCACCTAGTCTAGTGTTGTCCCTTGACTAAGTTTTGAAGAATACTTGGTCATACTTGACCGTTTTTGGGACTGCGACAACTTGCCAAAGGTGGAGTGCAATGCGAATCAGAAATTAGGGAAACTAGACCTATTTTTGGGTCCCTTTAGGGTTTTGGGTTGATGTAACGGGAAAGGGATGTCGGCCCGTGGGTTTACCCACTCTTAGGCCCATTTTGTAATATATAAATAGATACTTAGGCAATGTAAGTAGAGGAGGGTAGTACATCTATGTGATGTATAGATAAAGGCTTAGTGCTAGTAACTGGATCTGTGTGATCGGATGTATATTGCAAGTGCTTTGTGCATGATTGTAAGGAGATTGAAAAGCTAAGTGCAAGTTGTTGTAGTTTAGGGTTGAAGTGCAAGGAATAAGGATCTAGCGAGCTGCATAGATCTTTTGTCCTGTGTGAAGTAAGGGTCATTGAATCTCTGTGCTGTATCTGCTTGGCGAAGATAATATAAAGAAGAAGACTTTGTGGACGTAGCCCTAGGGTGGGGGTGAACCACAGTAACTTTGTGTATTGTGCTTTTTTCTTTGACCTAATGTGTTTATCTCCTTCTTGGCTAAGTGCTTGATGTGATTAAATAGATTTAGTTATGCTTTGTGCTTCTAAGATAGGAATGAATGTTAGATCTGATATATAATATGTTTAGTGTCTGATCTGGTGAACCCAATATATCTTGTTGTATCTAAGTGCTAAGTCTTCTCGAATCTAAGTATATACTGTGATGCTCTGTGCTATCTGCGAAGTGTTGTAAGGGTTTCATATTGATGAATAAACCATGCTAGATAATTGCTAAGTGCTATAATCACAGATCTGTGTCCCAACTAAGGTTGAAAACATCTGAGTCCTGCAACCACCCCTACCTCTACCTCGGGTGATACTTCATCTGCTTTGTAGGGGTTTCCGAAAGGGCCGTTAGTTAGGGTTTTTTTGGTGTGATCTTGAGCGTTGAACCCTAGGTCTGCCCCTGTGCCAACAAATAGTTCCATTTCTGGGACCTGAAACTGTGATGCTGGGAACTAAAGAAGAAAAATCTTTGTGCGAAATAAGCTCTGTGCGTAGATCTGTTTCCCTAGTGCGCAGGATTCTACTTGACCGCGAAGCTTTGTGCCGAGAAAAAAAGGTCATATCTGAAGAAAAGAGGTCAGATCTGCAAGAAAAGAGGTTGATACTAAAGAAAAGAAGTGAGATCTGAACACTTTGTGCCCTAAGAAAGAAATTTCTACAGAAAAGAGGTAAGATCTGTAAGCTCTAGCCTCTAGTAAAGGTAAGAATAAGTTCAAGTTTTAGATCTGAAAGCTTTGTGCTCTGTGGAAGAAAATAAGTGAAATTTTTTACTTCTAACATATGGATTTAGGTATGCTTGATTGTCTCAACTTAAAAACTAGAGCATTGTTAGATAAAAGAAAGTTTGATATGAATAGAAATAGTGAAAGATATGTTATACCTATGCATAGAAAGAGTTTTTGGACTAACCAATGGATGTAGGACCCTAGAAAGAAACTTTTGTAGGCTAACCCTTATGATCCTAGCACATAGTACAAAAAGAGTTGGGGATCATTGAAGAGAAAGAGAGGATTAACTCTTTGTTACAGTTGCAGAAAACCGAGACATCTAGCTAAGGAGTGCCCTGGTGGAAGAATGATTTGTCTCTGTTGCAAGGCTTTGGACCATGAAGTATTGGATTGTCCTAGAATGATTGCCAGGCTTGAAAAAATGAATCTATGTGAAGAAAACCTTAAGGAAGATCCACAAATAGCAGAAACCTAGAAAGAATCAGAGAAAATGTTACTATAGATGAAAGAAACCTTGAGTGATCACCGACATATCAAACTATCAGAGATCTTCAAAGAAAAAGAATGCATCGATGTAAGAATAGAAGACTTCGACATTGACTGTGTTCTAGATGAGGAAACACAGGTGAATGTCATGACAGAAAGAACTTGGGAAGCTATAGGGAGACCTGCTATGACTCCATCCCTAAGTGGAATAGGGTTATTCAGAGGAAAAATGGTAAACCTATGTGGAAGGCTCACTCAGATATCTATGAATGTCAATGGAATTCTGACAGAGGAAGATTTTGAAATCATTAAATTTATTGAGGACCACGCCCCATTTCCAGCTTTGTTAGGCAGGATCTGGATTGAAAAAGACCAGATTCAGAGAACAGAAGAAAAGGACACTCTAGAACAAAATAAGCAAGAACTCATGGAATTTATGTCTAGAAGTATCTCCTACTTGATGAAAGAACAAGAGGACATACCTAATCCATTGAACACCAGGGACTTGGGTATCGAAGTTATAAGAGCATTAGAGGAACCACAGAAGACCAAAATACCTAATCCATATGATGAAGGAGTATTAACTTTGGATCTAAAGAAAGAACCTAAGCAGTGCGAAGTGACTATGTCAAGAGAAGATAAGAATCAGAATGGAAAAAGAACCACTACGAAGAAACTCATGGGAAAGAAATCTAGAAAATTAAGTAAGAAGAAGGTGAATATGGAAAAACTATAGAAGAGCCCAGATGGAAATTCACAAAAAGAGAAATTGCAGAGCTTCACTGAGATATCCGAACAACGACATGGGTCACTTCACCATGGAGAAGTGATATAGCCGTTGGAAGCCAATATGTCTGTTCGACTGCCGCTCCGAATGGGTCGAAAATAAATTATGAGTTACCACTAGACCGTTGGACAACACCAGAAAAGATAGCACAGAGTTAATGAAGGCCCCATGTCCATTGCAAGCAGACTGTTACTGAGATTTCCTATTTAGCTCGTCACGCCATGCCCGAAGAACACTTTTTACAATTAAGAAGTTGAAGCTCACAAAATTAGCAAGTGTCTACAGTGATCGTCACACCGTTGTTATTTATCCCAGCAAAGTTCTTAAGACAAGTGTGACCCCAATTATTTTCCTTGAGCATCTATGTTCGACGAGCTCAGCGCAGCTAAAGAATCTGTAAGAGAGGTACTCGCTAGCCTCAGAACCGAACAAGTCATGTCAGAAAGAGGGTTGTCTACAGGTTTACAGGCATCATCAATGAGACGAACACAAGCCTCCCCATCGACTGCTCGAGCAAGAACATCTTGAGTCAGCACAGAAAGAAGAACTAAGCATAAAGATGACATAACCAATGCAAAGTTAGTACCGTCCATCCTACCAGCTTACATACCCCCTCTGAGTGGTGCAATTAACTAGGACAATGTCCCTCGAGACTTTGAATACACCCTAGTCACTACTTATCTACCAAAAGGAGTACGCACCTATCGCACAGATCAAGACAAGGTTGTGGCGTTGAAGTTTTGCGACTTGAACCTGGGAGACTGTAAATCTTACAACATGCTTGCCCTATACAAGTACTTAACTAGAACCAAGGTAAATAATTCCAATATCGTCCCTCAGCAATGGACGATGAACCTCGAGCAGTCTACGTTGCTCAGCGTCATGAAAATATCGCACTTCGACAGACACCAAGAGGTGAATGCTTGTGTAAAACTACTACTATCAAGTTACCATGGAGGATACTTGTGGGTAAACCGCCGCATAATTGTTGACCCGATGCTGATCAATAGGATCACCGGGCTTAGTATGCAGGGCCCTGATCCCCAGGATTACTACCTTGGAAAGACCGCGGACCACACTCTTTCACAAAATATTAAAGAAGCTTATGGCAATGTTGAGAAGGGAACACAAGGCTACAAGGTAGCCTCTATCGAGAGTGGCATAGTGTGCCTTGCATTCCAACTGATAGCAGGGAAATTGGTACGTAAAAACAGACCAACTAAAGTATCAGGATTCGTAGTTGACCTCATAGGAAAATGCGCAGAGGGAGTACAGATGAACTGGGTGAAGTACCTGGTCAACCAACTAGAGATTGACTACAGAGAAGCCCAGGATCAGGGGCATGAATTCCATTTTAGCTAGCTGCTAATACTGATCGCTTTTGTTGCATGGGAACTACTAGAAGGTGAAACCTTCCCGGACCTCGACCCTTTTGAGCCCTTAGCTGTGAAGTTTAGTACTTTATGGTACTTGAACGATATGAAAAAACAGTTGCAATCAAATTCCATTTTTCATACATACTATAACCAACTGAAAGCATCCATAGGGGGTGAACCTCGCATAACCTCGAACACTTTACAAAGGTATCGACCTATGATAAATTTCAGCGCGGATCGCCAGTTTATATACCTAACTCCACACGCTGATGAACACTAGGAACAACTTCAGTCCTATTATAAGCTGACAGAAGAAGACCTGGAAGAAATCACCAAGGAATGGTCGACGGACCAATGCACCATAGTGGTGGTCTAGAGTGATATGGACACAGACCATCAATTATGGGAGTGAAATTCCGCCTAGTCTAGTGTTGGCCCTTGACCAATTTTTGAAGAATACTTGGTCATACTTGACCATTTTTGGGACTGTGACAACTTGCCAAAGGTGGAGTGCAACGCGAAGAGGAAATTATGGAAACTAGACCTATTTTTGGGTCCCTTTAGGGTTTTGGGTTGATGTAACAAGAAAGGGATGAATGCCCGTGGGTTTACCCACGCTTAGGCCCATTTTGTAATCTATAAATAGATACTTAGGCAATGTAAGTAGAGGAGGGTAGTACATATATGTGATGTATAGATAAAGGCTTAGTGATAGTAATTGGATCTGTGTGATCTAATGTATATTGCAAGTGCTCTGTGCATGATTGTAAGGAGATTGAAAAGCTAAGTGCAAGTTGTTGTAGTTTTGGGCTGAAGTGCAAGGAAGAAGGATCTAGCGAGCTGCGCAGATCTTTTGTCCTGTGTGAAGTAAGGGTCATTGAAGCTCTGTGCTATAACTTCTTGAAGGAGATAATATAAAGAAGAAGACTTTGTGGATGTAGCCCCAGGGTGGGGGTGAACCATGGTAACTTTGTGTATTGTGCTCTGTGCTTTGACCTAATGTATTTATCTCCTTCTTGGCTAAGTGCTTGATGTGATTAAATAGATTTAGTTATGCTTTGTTCTTCTGAGATAGGAATAAATGTTAGATTTGATATATAAGTTGCTTAGTGTTTGATCTGGTGAACCCAATCTATCTTGTTGTATCTAAGTGTTAAGTCTTCTCGAATCTAAGTATATATTGTGATGCTCTGTGCTATCTGTGAAGTGCTGCAAGGGTTTAATATTGATGGATAAACCATGCTAGATAATTGCTAAGTGCTATAATCACAGATTTGTGTCCCAGCTAAGGTTGCAGACATCTGAGTCCTGCAACCACCCTTGCCTCTACCTCGGGTAAGAATTCATCTTCTTCATAGGTGTTGCCGAAAGGGTCGATAGTTAGGGTTTTGTTGGTGCACTCTTGAGCGTTGAACCCTGGGTCTTCCCCTGTGCCAACATCTAGTCTCTCAGGCAATTACGGGAGTGAATTGCCACCTAGTTGAGTTAACTAGTCAACTAGTCTTCAGTTAACTGACTGAACAAAGAGTAGTGAGGAGTTAACTCAGGTAATCAAGGATAATGTGCTAGTCTGGTGATGATACCAAGGCAAGGTCAAATTAGCATCGTGATGATCCCAATGCTGTATGGTGACAAAAACAATGCAACATCTAAACTCAACTCAACTAGTCAAACTTAAGTGTCAACTGAAAGAGAATATTCTTCAGGTGGAATATTCTCCCCTAAAATATAGGAGACTAGATAATGACTAATTATGACTAATAAACAAGGAAAAACTTAGGAAAAATAAATCCTAGGTGTGTGTGAAGTAACTCCAACACCCCCCTGAACATCACTATGGTGAAAATAAAGAATGGGTCCCGACAATGAGGCCATGTTAGGTACCCAAATACAAAAGATACACTGAAAAATAAAGTGAGGGAAGAGGGAAAACCTGATGGGAAACCCCCCCCTCAAGGTACAATGTATGTAAAAAGAAGAACTATAGTTGCTAGGCAACTATGTGATTCACTCCAAGATGACTTCGTAGAGAATGGAACTTCTGCTTAGTGAAGGTCTTGGTGAAGATGTCTTCCATCTGTTCTGCTAAAGGAAAAAACTGCAAGTCGATGATCCCATCATGTACTAAGTCCTGGATGTGGTGCATGTGGATCTCTATGTGCTTCATCCACTTCCTCTGAACTGGATCTCTACAGAAATTCAAAGTTCTCTGGTTGTCACACCAGATGACGATCGACCGATGAAACTGAATGCCCAACTCAGTGAGAAAATGTTGTAGCCACATAGCCTGAATGGTTATGTTAACTACCCCTCTGTACTCTGCCTTGACTGAAGATAGATAAATGACAGATTGATTCTTGCTCGACCAACATATAGGCCCGGAACCAATACTGAGTGAGTAACCAAATGTGGACTTGCGATCAGTGCTATCGCCAGCCTAGTCGAAATCAGTAAACCCAATGATATCTAATGTAGAGTTTGCTGCATAATGAATCCAAAAAGTGATGGTTCCCTGAACGTATCGAAGGATACACTTTGTAGCTTTCCAATGTAGCTCATGCAGCTCCTGCCTGAACCTAGAAACTGCACCAACTGCATATGAGAGGTATGGTCTAGAGTGTGTGAGATACAACAAGATCCCCACTAGTTGTTTGTACAGTGTGCTGTTAACCAGTGGAGTCTCCCCGCCATCCTCAAGTTTGACTCCTGATAGGAAAGGAGTCGGAGAAGACTTGCAGTCTTTCGTGTGAAATCTCTCAAGGATATCTCATGCATACTTTGCCTAAGACAATTTGATTCCCAATGCATCCCGACTGATCTCAAGTCCAAGGAAGAATTGTAGCGGACCCATATCCATCATAAAAAACCTGTCATGTAGAATCCTCTTGACTGCAACAATCACTGAAGTCGAGCACCTAGTGATCAACAAATCATCGACATATAGAACTAAAAGTATAAGTGAATCAACCGTCCTGAGCATGTAGACATCCGGGTTTGATTTACAATGTAAAGTTCTGTGGCAACAGGTAGGAATCCATCTTGGCATACCGTGCCCTCAAAGCCTGCTTAAGGCCATAAAGTGACTTCTTCAGTCGACAGACCAAAGATGAGTTCTGCATAAATCCTTGGGGCTGCTCCATGTAGATCTCCTCAGAGAGATCAATGTGAAGAAATGCATCTTCACATCCATTTGATGGACTTCCCATCCTTTGGCTGTCGCAATGGCAAGTGCCAATCGTATGGAGTCCATATTCGCTACTGGAGTGAAGGTCTCATCATAGTCAATACCATGAACTTGCTGAAAGCCTTTGGCTCAAGCTTGAATTTGTATCTATTGATATGTCCATCCACTGTACTCTTGGTCCTGTAGACCCATCTGCATCTGACAAGTTTCCTTCCAGAAGGAAGGGGAAGCAGATCCCAAGTCTGGTTCTCAAGGATGGAGTTGTACTCCTCCTGCATGGCAGATTCCCAAAAGGGGTTTCCAACAGCCTCGCCATAAGACTGTGGATATGAAGAATGAACCAAGAAAAGATGCCTGAAAGGCAATGGTTCAGTGACAGTGAGTGAAATAGGAGGCTCCTCAAAATTAGATCGAGTCCTCCTAGTATCGGCTAGATCACCAACGAGATCCCCTACATCTTGAAGAGTAGTTTGTGCCCACTTGGGCCTCTGCTCTGGCTCTGCAACTGCATCTTGATGCTATGACTTTGCATATGATTGTACTAATTCTGAATTTGAATCATATGAGTCCTCTGAATCATAACTCTCATCTGAAGAAGAGTCGACATGTGCATCCTCACCATCTCGGGCAGGTGGAAGAGTGAAGGTGTTTGCATGTGGTTGTTGAGGTGCATGCTAGACACTTTCCTTGAATTGGATACTGCACTCAATGATGATCTAATCCGAGGAAATATCAATAAGCCAATATCCCTTCACATTGTCGGGGTATCCAACAAAAATTCACTCAGTGCTCTGTGGATCAACTACCTTCCTCTTTTCAGAGGGAATCCTGGTCCATGCAGATGAACCGAAAATGCGAAAGTGGGTCACTTCTGGTTTGAGGCCGCTCCAAGCCTCGTAGGGGGTCTTATCCTTGACATATATATGGGGAGATCTCTTTTGGATGTATGTTTCATAGTTAATTTCTTCGGCCCATAGTCTCTATGGTAGTGACTTTGCATGAAACATGCAAGATGCCATCTCCTTTAGAGATCGAGTTTTCCACTCAACAACTCCGTTTTGTTGCGGAGTATAAGAAACTGTGTGTTGCAATTGAATCCCTACCTCATGGAAAAGATTATGGATCTCATGATTTACATACTCTCCTCCGTTATCAGTTCAGAGGACTTTGATCTTCTTTCCGGACTGTGTCTCAACCAAGGCTTTGAAATCTTTGAGGTGTTGAAAGACCTCAGATTTTTTCTTGAGAAAGTAGATCCATGTAAAATGTGAGAAATCATCAACAAAAATGAGAACAAACCTCACTTTGTTGATGGATGGATGCGGTAAAGGACCCATAAGGTCACTGTGGATCAAATCTAAAGGTGTGGAATCTTGTTGAGACTTTCCTTTGTCGAATTTCTCTTGAGGGTGTTTTCCGATAACACATTCCTCACACACTCCCTTGGAGAAATGGATGTCTGGTAGACCATCAACCAATTTGTGCTTGCTAAGTTGTTACATGTATCTGAAATTCAAGTGTCCAAACCTTTCATGCCATATCCTACTACTTTCATTAGCATGAGTAAGTAGTAAAGCAGAATCAGGTTCAATGGATTCAGAAAATGTATACAATCTAGACTGATGATTTACCTCACCGGTAGCAACCCTGGAGTTGGTTTGCATGTCGTAGATTTCCACAAAATTTTGTGTGAATATGAATTTCTTTCTGGTGCTTGAATTCATCATCTGATACATGGAGATAAGGTTGACAGAAAGTTTGGGAACGTGCAACACATTCTCGAAGCTTCCGTTGGTGAGTTAAATCCTTCATTTGTTAGTGACTTCGACATAAGAGTTGTCCCCCATTAGAATAGGAGGACCTTTGCATGCATCCAAAGAAGAATATATTGCTTTTGAGGAAACCATGTGATGTGATGCTCCTGAATCAACGATCCAAGAATTAGGAGAGGAGTTGATGGAAATCAAGGCATGGCTAGAATTGCCTTTCTTGGAATTCAGATCTGTTGGCTTCTTCTTCTTGGCACCCTCATGGATGCAATCTCCAAGGTTGTTTTTCTAAAGTATTTGAGACATCAGAGCTATTTTTTTTTGCATGCATGCAGATTCTGAATGGAATCCTTTGTGAAAGTACGTGCATTTCTCTCATTTGCTTCCCTTTTCTCCTTTGGATCCGGAGGCATCGGTGAAAGTTTTTGTGTACCCTTTCTTCTTTGGATGTGCATGAGATTTTCGTTTATCTTTATATTTAGATTTTTGATATTTGTGGCTGTCATCATGTACAATGAGTGGATGCACCCTTGGGCCTTTGATTGTTCCCATGTTGATGAGTTTGGTTTTCTCTTGTGTCAAGGATTCGATAAAGTTCTCAAGAGAAGGCATATTGACGTAGACGCCGCCTCTGCCTCCACAGAATATCTGCGCTGACCTCTCGATCTTAAGGATCGTTCTAATTTCACCTTGGAGTCGAAGTGGCTCTTTCGATTCCTTACCGGAATATTTGTTAAAAACCCGATCCACAGGTCCTTCCTTTACCCCTATCACGACTTCTGCACATGCCTGATCTCTCCCTGACAGAAATTTTGGGTTTTGGGACTTTCTTCTCCCTGTTCACGAAGGCTTTAAACCCCTCACATCTCCTGTCAGATCCAACGACTGACGAGTATTTGGATCAACATCCGATGGTCCAGATCCGTCCTCCTTGTGCACTCCTCCTGCTGCTCCCTGGACGTGAAACTCTCAATGGTCCAAATCCTTTCAGCAGTTGTTGCTCCTCCTGAGCTTCCGATGCTTGGAATATTTCTCCAAGACTAAATGCCTTGACCTTTGCCTTTCCTCTGCGAGCTCCACAATTTTGAGTCCTCGCCTGTGCGTATGAAAAGGTTTTCTCTCCTGAGCTTTGGGAACTCTGAACTCTTCAAGGAGTTCTTCGGCTTCTGCACTCCTTGCACAGTCTTCGCGCACTAAAGTGATATCTCTTTTGATCTTGTCCAAACACTCAGATCTCTAAGGAAATAAATCCTTCTTCCTTTCTCCTGCAGATGGAGAATATGATGCCCTCCTGGCACTCCTTTTCTCAAGAAACCTCTTGTTGAGTATTTCAGGGTATTCAACAACCCTGCGAAGATCCCTCAATGGATTCTTCCTCCAAAATACAAAACTCAATAAAGTTCTCTTCTTGTTCCTGTCTGCACACTATCTCAATGCCCTCCTGGCAGAGTTATATAGAACTCACAATAGAGTTCTTCTGT
The DNA here is from genome assembly GCA_009831015.1 of Picea engelmannii. Classification (NCBI taxonomy): domain Eukaryota; kingdom Viridiplantae; phylum Streptophyta; class Pinopsida; order Pinales; family Pinaceae; genus Picea; species Picea engelmannii. The sequence goes on from ML792527.1 coordinate 315,740, forward strand.
GCACTCCTTGCACTGGCTCAATGCCCACCTGACAGAGCTTCACATAACTCCTCAGAGATTTTTCCTTCTTTTGAACTCACAACAGAGTTCTTCTATGCACTCCTTGCATTGGCTCAATGCCCACCTGGCAGAGCTTCACAGAACTCCTCATAGATTCTGTCTACAACAATATTTTCTCATACACAACCTTGCCTCCAAGGTATTAAACAACCTTGAGGTCTTCCTCTGAATTGTTGATTTCAACTTCTGTTCTCGCCTGGCATGCCTCTGTCTGACTCCGCAGAGTTCATAAATGCACCCTCTGTGCACGGCTATCAGAACCCGCAACGTTCTGTCACAACCTCCTGGTGTGAAGCCTCAAAGACCTCTCAAGCTTGAAGCCAAAACAACTCCTGCAAATGCATAAACTTAACATACATTCACAGCATATAAAGAACACTCACAGACATTCATTTAACACAAAAATATGCAGGAAAAACTGATGTTCGTATTAAAATGGCAAATGCATGTTTATACAAGGTGTTCCTGAGCACGGCCTGTAACGAGGTCTCGGCTCCTTCTCTTCTGCTCTCTACTCGCAGACTCTAACTCTTACCAACTCTCTCTCCCTCTCAACTCCTATCAAAATGAGATCGAAATTGATCTTTTATATGAGGGGGCTCTTCGAGCTCTTCCCTCCAATCTACCTACCCTATTCACATTGAATGGGCTGTCTAGTCCACAAATCGGATCTAGATCTCAGCCTTACAAGCATTAAGGCCTACCTACTCTAATGCCTGCACAAAGGCACAACTCCATGGCTCAACAACCTACAACATTAATTACATTCAAATTCAAAATTAAAGATGAGGGTTGCGCCTCTCTTCAGCCTTGAATGCACATGCTAACATGGCTGGCTGGCTGACGTGGAGAGATGCTCCTGCATCACATATTCCAGGTGGCTCTGGAGGAGAATCTGACAGTATGGAATGTGGATATGAATATGGATAATTCATGACCAAGCTTGGAGAGAATGGTGAGAACCATTTGTTTCTCCTTTGTTGATTTATCAACCTCGCAAGCTTTGAGCAGCGATAGTAAATCCTTGATTTTTGTAAAGAAATATTGGATATTGTCAAAGATTTTTGGATCCAATGTGACCAGATCCCCCTCCATCATGTGTCCCCTCATCTCATCCTATTTTCCAAAGGTTTTCCAGGCTTCATTGGGAGTCTTATAGGAAGATATGTGAAAAAGGAGATCGGGAGAAATAAGACTGCAAATTGTTCCGAGTGCCTCATCCATGTGATTTAAGTACTTGGATTTTTCTATGGCTGATGTCAGTTTTGTATCTCTATTCAAGGTTAACCTATACAACCCTCTGGTTTGGAGATGTATGGATATTTTCTTTTTCCATGCAAAATAGTTGTAAGGTGTAAGAATGAATTCTTTTTGGAAATTCATCTTTCCGCTGTCTTCAATCTTTTGTACTTGCAAACAATTTTGGTGTAGATTTTTCGTAGTAGTCCATAGGCTTTGATACCATGTAAATGTGTTGAAACTGCATAGAATATATCTATATAAACAATAATACACATATTTTCAGAGAGAATTGGAGAAACAAGAAGGAGAGAACGAATGAAAGAATTCTCATTAACTGTTGTGAAAAATGAATAGTTTACACATGATATACTCTGTATAGCTCAATGAATGCACACTGGAGGTGAACCAATGTGCCATAGTGGTGGTCTAGAGTGATCTGGAAACACACCAACAATTACGAGAGTGAAATTCCACCTAGTATAGTCTCTCAAGAAGTTACGGGAGTGAACTGCAACCTAGTTGAGTTAACTAGTTAACTAGTCTTCAGTTAACTCACTGAAAAAAGAGTAGTGAGGAGTTAACTCAGGGAATCAAGGCTAATGCGCTAGTTTGGTGATGATACCAAGGCAAAGTATAATTAGTATGGTGATGATCCCAATGTTGCATGGTGACAAAACCAATGCAACATCTAAACTCAACTCAACTAGTCAAACTGAAGTGTCAACTGAAAGAGAATATTCTCTAGGTGGAATATTCTCCCCTAAAATATAGGAGACTGGATAATGACTAATTATGACTAATAAACGAGAACACACATTGGGAAATCGGAGTTTGGGCTCTGAAGCTAGGGTTTCATCATCCCCCGCAGAGGATTGACGCAACAACACGATGGCCCCGCAGGGGCTCCCGCAACACCCTGGGGAAGCACCGACAGGCGTATCCTATAGCCAAGTCACCGCTAATGCAGATCCGGCCACCAAATGGAAAAGGCCAACCTTCGAAACCCCTCCTGAAATGCGCGCGTAGTTGCTGGTCGAAGGCACGTTCAAAGATAGGGACATGGACATGGACTCAGCAAAGGAAGACAACCCTGCAAACGCCTCGGCTCCTTGGATCCCCGGTAAGTGCATTCTACAAGCCCCAAAAGCCCCAAAATACGTCATAAACTCGCCCCGTATTGAGGACCAGAAACAATATATGCAAGATCACACCCTGATAGGAAAGTTTCTGGGGCTCTGGCCCTCAGAACGCGAACTAATCAAATGGATCCAGTACTGGTGGAGGCCAAAAGGGCATTATGATCTCCAACTTGGATCGAAGGGTTTCTTCATAATCATTCTCCACAATCTTGAA